>JAOQMQ010000009.1:18668025-18686947 GCA_027563845.1 Erythroxylum subrotundum | reverse complement strand
TTGAATAGAATTTACGTTGTTAATGAACAATGGATATCTTCAGATCTGTTCTTTCTAATTGAATTCGTTGGTTTCTATATGCACAACTAGAGATTAATTGATTCAATCGCTAGATTAACGAAATATAACGTTCAGTTTCGATAATCATAAGTAGCAATTATAATTATCTTCTCTACGTTAGAGTCGAAAATTCTACGAAGATATTCGCTTGATTGATTGCATTAAAGATATTCATTAAAGAACCAGGGATGGAGACTTATTACTTTGTTCTGTCTTTTGTTTTTAATTTGATTATGAGTAGCTAAATCTTTTATCTTGGTTGAGGGGATCCATGTTACATGTTATTATGGTGAGATGTTTTGAATAGAATTTACGTTGTTAATGAACAATGGATATCTTCAGATCTGTTCTTTCTAATTGAATTCGTTGGTTTCTAGATGCACAACTAGAGATTAATTGGTTCAATCGCTATATTAACGAAATATAACGTTCAGTTTCGATAATCATAAGTAGCAATTATGGTTA
This sequence comes from Erythroxylum subrotundum, assembly GCA_027563845.1. Lineage (NCBI taxonomy): Eukaryota > Viridiplantae > Streptophyta > Magnoliopsida > Malpighiales > Erythroxylaceae > Erythroxylum > Erythroxylum subrotundum. Next base: position 18,686,422 of record JAOQMQ010000009.1, on the reverse strand, counting down.
ACTTCTCTACGTTAGAGTCGGAAATTCTACGAAGATATTCGCTTGATTGATTGCATGTCGTATATGTATTTCGTTGGCTCATTGGTTCTTGATTCTTAATGCTATTATTCAATTACACCTATGATCGTATCTAGGTTATTGTTTAATAAGAATGCTAGGATACATGTTTCTAGTCATTACCCTTAAGAGAAAACTTTCCCAATGAATGTTTGTTAATGATTACAATTTTATATCGAGGATCCATAATAACATAATAACATCGGTGACCGCAACCAAGGTATTTTCTCATTGATTTTTCATATTTAATTACTATTTTTGATTTGTGAATTTTCTCCTAATTTTCTGATATTGCTGTGATTAAACACCCCCCTTTTACTTTCGTCATTTGTTTCATTTGAATTCGCAAACTCATTACCGTAAAGATTCCTTGTGGGAACGATATCCGCTTACCGCTACCATATTAATTTGTTCTAACGGGAGTGATTTCTTTTTATATTTGGTTGCAGACGACAACATCACCAAATTTTGGCGCCGTTGTCGGGGAATTTTGACGGTTTATGTACATTACGCGTTCAAACCAATCAGATAATTTACAGTACAATCCTAAGATTGAAAAGACAGCAAAAAGACTGCAGAAATAGACCAATCAACAAAAAGAGACGTAGAAGATGGATAGGATAGCCGCAAACCGCACCCTTCACGAACTAGCCGTGCCAATGGACGCGCAACAGCCACACTGCATCAACTTCCCGAATTTAGGTGATAATAATACTTTTGAATTAAAATCTGGACTGATTCACTTATTACCTATTTTAAGGGGTTTATCGGGAGAAGATCCATACATACAAGCACTTGAAGGAATTCGACGTAGTTTGCATGGGTATGAAGCCGACTAATGTGATGGAAGAGCAGATTAAGTTGAGAGTTTTCCCGTTTTCTCTTAAAGATGATACGCAAGATTGGCTATATTATTTAGCCGGAGAGAACGTGCAGACGTGGGCTAAAATGAAGAGGCTTTTTCTTCGAAAAGTATTTTCCATCATCGAGAGCTGCTAATATTCGGAAAGAGATTTGCGGAATTCGTCAACATACGGGAGAAACACTCTACGAATATTGGGAAAGATTCAAGAAACTATGTGCTAGCTGTCCGCACCACCAGATAACTGAACAGTTACTAATTCAATATTTCTACGAGGGACTGTTGCTTTCTGATAGGAGCATGATCGACGCTGCATGCGGTGGTGCCTTAGTCGATAAAATGCCAGCGGTCACAAGAGAATTGATCGCAAACATGGCCTCCAACACGCAACAATTCGGAATCCGTATTGGGCATGGGTCAAAGGGAGTGAATAAAGTTAGTGCAACCTTGTTGGAAAAGAGATTGGATGATCTCACTTCTTTGGTGCGACAATTAGCGGTCACGAGAAAAGAAGAAGCTAAGGAAGAAAACACGGAGCAAGTGAATGCCGTGGGAGGATTTGCTGGGTCAAATTAAAGGAAGTACGACCCATTCTCTAATACCTATAATCCGGGATGGCGCGATCATCCGAATTTGCGATATGAGAATCCTCAAGGGCAGCAAGCAGCCACGAATTTTCAGCCATATAGGCAACCATACGTGCCGCGTCAAAATCCAAATATAACGTCAACTGTCGAAGGTAAGTCTTCTTTGGAAGATATAGTGCACACTTTGACCACTAATACTTTGACATTTCAGCGGAATACTGAAGCAAGTATTCGGAATCTGGAGAATCAACATAAGAATTTCGAAAACCAGTTAAGTCAAATTGCAGCTGCCATCAACCGAATGCAAGCACAAAATTCTGGTAATTTTTCAGCACAACCGGAGGTTAATCCTAGATAAAGTGCAAAGGCTATCACACTGCGGAGTGGTAAAGAACTAAAGGAACAAATTCCGGAAAATTCCAAAAGAGAAGTAGAGGAAGAAATCACGCATACAACATCCCCACCTGAGTTGACGCAAAAAGTTGTACAAAACAAGGTGCTTCCACCTCCTTTTTCGAGTCGATTAGCAAAAGCAAAGAAGGAAGAACAAGGAAAGGAAAATTTGGAGACTTTCCGAAAGGTTCAGGTGAATATCCCTCTACTTGATGCAATTAAATTCCTTAAGGAGCTTTTTACGTCAAAGAGGAAATTGAAATTCGACGAGAAAGTTCAATTATGAGAAAACGTTTCAGCAATTTTACAAAAGAAAAAGCTTCCACCGAAATGTCAAGATCCAGGTATGTTTACTATCCCATGCCAAATTGGTAATTTACGGATTGAAAGAGCTATGTTAGATTTAGGTGCGTCCATAAATGTTATGCCATACGATGTGTATAAATCCTTGAATGTTGGACCTCTTAAAGAAACTAACGTAGTGATTCAATTAGCGGATCGCTCCTTATCCAAAAGATGTGTTAGAAGACATATTGGTTCAAGTAGGAAACATGCTTTTTCTGGCTGATTTTTATATTTTACAGATGGGAACGGATGACACATCCTCCTCTACTTCGATTTTATTCGAAAGGCCGTTTTTGAAAATGACTAGAACTAAAATAGATGTTCATGATGGATCTTTAACTATGAAATTTGATGGTGACTTAATTAAGTTCAATATTTATAATACCATGAAAATTCCTGATGATGAACAATCTATTATTTCTGTGGATTTTATTAATACGTGGATGTAGGAGAATTGGATTTTGGAAGCCAAAGATGAAGTTGAATTGATGGAGCATTTGTTAACTTGGCAAGGAGATGAAGACCTTGGGTTACCTGATGCACTAAGGGAGAAGACGTTAGCCTCACAAGGAGATGGGGAATCTTTATTCTTCAATGGACAATTGGAATATCATCTCATTGGCAAGTTAGGGAGAAAATAACGTTAGATGGTGAACCAATTGAAAGGCCACTTTGCTTGTAGACAACCGAACCCCTTCATCAGCTCACATCCATGGAAACATCCAAAGGGGTAGACAAATTGCTACCATCGTTGACTAGCCCACCAACATTGGAATTGAAGAGCTTACCTAGTCATCTTAAATACATCTTTTTCGGTGAGAAAGATACATTGCCTTTGATTATTTCTAATCAACTTTCGGATGTGCAGGAAAGCCAACTTTTTAATGTTTTGAAGGAGAATAAAGAAGATTTCGATTGGACGATAGCTGATTTGAAAGGAATTAGTCCCACCATCTGCATGCACAGAATTTTGATGGAAGATGAGGCGAAGGAGGTGAGGCAACCATAACGTCTTCTAAACCCACCTATGATGGAAGTAGTAAAGAAAGAGATTTTAAAGCTTCTCGACGCGGGCATCATTTATCCGATTTCGGATAGTAAGTGGATAAGTCTGGTCCAGGTAGTACCAAAGAAAACTGGTGTAACGGTAATTGAAAATAGCAATGGTGAGTTTAATTTCGACTCGTGTCTAAAATGGTTGGAGGGTATGCATAGATTATAGGAAGCTTAATTCAGTTACTAGAAAAGATCACTTTCTGCTTCCTTTTATTGATCAGATGCTTGAAAGACTTGCGGGAAAATCTCACTATTGTTGTTTAGATGGCTATTCAGGATATCATCAGATTTTGGTGGCACCTAAGGATCCGGAAAAGATGACCTTCACATGTCCATTCGGCACCTTTGCTTACCGACGAATGCCATTTGGATTGTGCAACACACCCGCGACATTCCAACGGTGTATGGTAAGTATTTTCTCCAATCTTGTGAAAAATTGCATGAAAATTTTTATGGATGACTTCACGGTATATGGGGAATCTTTTGAAACATGCATTATCATCCTTGAAAAAGTGCTGAAACGTTGCATCGAAACTAATTTGGTTTTAAATTACGAAAAGTGTCATTTCATGGTTGATCAAGGCATTATTTTAGGCCATATTGTTTCTTTGAAAGGAATTGAAGTCAATAAAGTCAAGATAATTGTTATTCAATCTTTATCTTACCCCACAAATGTGCGAGGAGTTCGTTCTTTTCTTCGTCATGCAGGATTTTATCGGTGATTTATCAAGGACTTTTCCAAAATTGCGTAGCCTGTGTAGATTGCTCCAAAAAGACGAGAAGTTTAATTTTGACGAGCTATGTAGAAGAGCGTTTGGTGAACTGAAGAAGCGACTCACTACAATGCCGCTTATTCAGCCACCACGATGGGACAGACCCTTCGAGTTGATGTGCGACGCGTCGGATTATGCAATCGGCGTTGTGTTGGGACAAAAAGTGGACAAGGTACCTCATGTTATTTATTATGCTTCTATGACACTTAATGATGCCTAGAAAAATTATTCCACAACGAAGGAGTTTTTAGCGGTCGTCTTTGGGTTGGAAAAGTTTCAGTCATATCTGTTAGGGACCAAGGTGATCATCTACTCCGACCATGCAGCGCTAAGGTATTTGGTAAATAAGAAAAAAGCCAAGCCAAGATTGATTCGATGGATATTACTGATCCAAGAATTCGATGTGGAAATTCGTGACAAGAAAGGAGCAAAAAATCTGGTGGCCAATCACTTAAGCCGGATCACATCGAGTACTACGCCTGATGTCCTTCACGACAAATTTTCGAATGAGAGCCTTTTCGCAATTCAACAGGTAATCCCTTGGTATGCGAACATAGTGAACTTTTTAGTAACTAAGTCTTTACCTAGTGATCTATCTAGAGCTGAGAAAGATAAAATCAAGCGAGAGGCTAGATATTATGTATGGGATGAACCTCACCTTTGGAAATTTTGTTCTAATCAGATTATTAGGAGATGCGTCACAGATGATGAAATTTCATCTATTTTGCAATTTTGTCATTCATCTGTGTGTGGGGGACATTTCGATCCCAAAAGAACTACTCGCAAAATTTTAGAATGTGGATTATTTTGGTCTAAGTTATTTTATGACTCTTACATGTTTTGCAAGTCTTGCGATCGTTGTCAAAGAATAAGTAACTTGGGATCAAAGAATCAAATGCCATTGACGAACATTCTGATATGTGAGATTTTTGATGTTTGGGGAATAGACTTTATGGGTCCTTTTCCTTCCTCTTGTGGTAAGAATTACATTTTGTTGGCAGTAGACTACGTTTCCAAATGGGTTGAAGCTAAGGCTACTACATCTGATGTTGCTAAAACTGTGATTGACTTTGTTAAATTGAATATTTTTGTCAGGTTTGGAATGCCTCGAGCTATCATTAGCGATCGAGGGACCCAGTTTTGCAACAAGATTTTTGAAGCATTGATGGAAAGATGTGACATTACACACCGAGTCTCTACCGCCTACCATCCGCAGACAAGTGGGCAAGCTGAGGTATCCAATCGAGAGATCAAGTCCATACTAGAAAAAGTGGTAAATCTGAACCGAAAGGATTGGAGTCTTCGATTGGACGATGCTTTATGGGCCTACCGGACTGCGTACAAAACCCTATAGGCATGTCGCCTTACAGGTTAATTTTCGATAAGCCTTGTCATTTACCTGTGGAGATTGAGCATAGAGCTTATTGGGTCATGAAGCAGATGAAATTTTCGGCAACCCACGTGCAGTAAATGCTTTGAAAGATGTTGTTAGAATCAATAAGCCTCATTTCCTTTTTCTCAGTGAAACTCTTGTTACGTCTAGCAGGATGGAGAAACTTCGTATTTTGTTAAATTTTGATTGTTGTTTTAATGTTGATCGGAATGGACGTAATGGAGGTCTTGCTCTACATTGGAATAATAATTATAATGCTTCTGTTTTGGGTTATTCGAGTAACCATATTGATATGGAGATTACTCACTCTAACAATTTTAAATGGCGGTTCACCGGTTTTTATGGCTTTCCTGATACTCATAGAAAGCGAAGTAGTTGGGAACTGCTTAAAGCTCTTTCTCGACGTTATAAGTTACCTTGGGTTTGTATGGGATACTTTAATAACCTGCTCTCAGTTAATGATAAGTATGGTGGATGGGACTACCATGTTTCTCTCATGGATGGGTTTCGTTTGTGCATTGAGGATTGTCGTCTAATCGGCGTTCCTCTTGTGGGGTTTGGGTTCACTTGGGAACTAGGTCGAGGCTCAGACTCGCTGGTCATGGAGAGGCTAGATAGGGCTTTTGTTTCTGCAGATTGGATTGATTTCTTTTCTTTCCACAAACTCTACAATTTGGTTAGCCCTTATTCGGATCATAATCCCATTAAGTTGTTTGCTAGCTCTGTATTACTTGTTAAAAAAATCAGCAGATTCAAATTTGAGAATAAATGGTTGATTGAAAATGGTTTTATGGAGGTTGTATCTAGTGCTTGGTCACGGGGTCTGAATACTGGCCTTTTAGATATAATCTTTGCTTGTAGTATGGCTCTTATTGATTGGCAGAAATCGCAAGCTCATAGTTTTACACATAGGATTGAGACTTTAAAGAGGCATGTTGATGTTCTTCGGAAATCTCAGGTTGATGATGTGCTGCTTTTGCATGCTAAAAATGAGCTCTCAAATCTTCTTGCGCAGGAGGCTATCTATTGGAAACAAAGGTCTAAATTTTTTTGGCTTAATTATGGGGAGGCTAATTCTAGTTTCTTTCATGCTTAGGCCTCGAAAAGAAAGCGGATTAATTATATCGATTTTTTGGAGGATGTACAAGGCAATGCTGTCTCGGATATTGATCTTATGTGCTCTATTGTTATGAACTATTTTAATGACCTTTTTACAACTCCATTAGTAGCACTGAATACTGAAGAGTTTGACTGTATTCACCGGGTGGTGACAGACAGTGATAACTTGTCCCTCTTAGTCCCATTTACAATGGAAGAGTTCAAGACAACAATTTTTGAAATGCATCCTGACAAAGCGCCTGGTCCTGATGGTATGAATCTAACTTTTTTTCAAAAATGTTGGGATACTGTAGGAGCTGATATTTTTGCTCAAAGTTGTTCCTGGCTTGACAATTTTGAGTTCCCTGCCTCTTTAAATAGCACTACTGTTGTCTTAATTCCAAAAAAAGACAAGCCTAGTAGTATGAAAGATTTACGACTTATTGCCCTTTGTAATGTGATATATAAAATCATAGCTAAGGTTATCGCTAATAGACTCAAAGCTATTCTTCCTAGGCTTATTTCTCCTATGCAGTCAACGTTTGTTCCTGGTAGATTAATTTCTGATAACATTATGGTTGCTTTTGAGATTATTCACTATATGAAGAACAAAGGGCATGGTTCACATGGTGATGTTGCTTTTAAGATTGATATTAGCAAAGCTTATGAAAGAGTTGATTGGCGGTATCCTGAATTTATTCTGTTAAAGCTAGGGTTTATGTTAAATGGTTCAGATGGATTATGTTGTGTGTTACCACAGTTAATTATTATGTGCCTTTTAATGATAAAACTGTTGGCCCTATTGCTCCTAATCGAGGACTTGGACGGGGTGATCCACTAAGTCCTTATCTCTTTATTTTATGTGCTGAAGGTTTATCCGCCCTTTTAAGGAAGGCTGAATCAAGAGGTGACATTCATGATATTAGCATTTGTAGTGGGGATCCTACAATTTCTCATTTGTTTTTCGCTGATGACAGTTTCTTCTTCTTTAAAGCTTCCTTAAATGAATGCAGACACATTAAGCGGATCCTCTCTATTTATGAGGAAGCTTCGGGTCAAGCTATTAATTATCAGAAATCTGGCATTATGTTTATCTCAAATACGAAAATCAATGTTAAGCAGGAAGCTATTTCGATTTTGGGGGTCACTAATCCTATTGATCATGGTAGGTATCTGGGTCTTCCTTCTTTAATTGGGAAAAAAAAACAAGTGTTTGCGTTCTTGAAGGACCGCCTTAGTAAACGTATTCATAGCTGGACAAATCGACTGCTTTCTAAACCTGGCAAAGAGATCTTCCTCAAGACTATTGCTCAAGCTCTACCTACATTCTGTATGAGTGTTTTTCTCCTTCCTAAAGCTATTTGTGATGATTTACATAAAATGATGAATGCTTTTTGGTGGGGTCTTCATCAGGTAACCGATCTAAACTTCATTGGGCCAAATGGGAGAGACTCTGTGTTCCTAAGAAACTGGGCGGAATGGGTTTCGTGATTTACATTGCTTTAATCTTGCTATGCTTTGTAAACAGGGTTGACGTTTCTTATCTCACCTGAATTCACTGCCAAGTAAGTTATTTAAAGCAAAATACTTCCCAGATTGCAATTTTCTTAATGCCACAGAAGGTCGAAACCCTAGCTTAATTTGGAAGAGCATCTTTTCGGCAAAGCATTTGCTGGGTAAAGGGGCTCGTTGGTGAGTGGGAAATGGTAAATCAATTTTAGTTTTCAAAGACCCATGGTTGAATCGTGATGATGATTTCTTTGTGCGCTCACCTCCATTAAGCGGCATGGAGAATATGAACATTAGTACTCTTCTTAACTCTGAGAACTCAGGATGGGATCATTTGTTTGTAAACGGTATTTTAGCTCCAGAAGATGCCTCTCAAGTGTTTAAAATCCCCATTTCTCCATTGTTGGATGCTGATCATTTATGTTGGCAATTTACTAAAAATGGCTTGTACAATGTTAAATCGGGTTATAGAATTGCCACTGATAAATATTCTCCTTTATCTTCTTATGCGGTTGGTGGTCATTGGAATTCTATCTGGAATGCCCAGATCCCCTCGAAGATTAAGGACTTTCATTAGAGGCTACTGCGTGATTTTATCCCTTGTAAGCAGAGACTTTATGGCAGAGGAGTATCTTTAGAAGTCTCTTGTAACAGATGTGGTCTGGTGGAAACTGTGGATCATCTGCTGCTCTCTTGCCCTTATGCTAGAAGTGTTTGGACTGCTGCAGGTATTGTTATGCATGGTGATGATATTAAATGCTGCATTTCCTTAGTGTTAGTTGGCAATATTTTTGATATTGGAAACCGAATTTTGGCCATTTGCTGGAGCATTTGGTTCCATAGAAATCTTCTTTGCTAGGAGCAAAAGGATACTCTGCCTAATGTAGTTGTGACTTTTGCGGATGGTTTCCTTAATGATTGGCAAGAGGCTAAATGTGCTTTTAACCAGATTCAACCGAATTGCAACAATTTTCCTCGTCATCACTCTTGGAGCAGACCTGAAGTTGGTTGGTTGAAGTGTAATGTTGATGCTTCGATTTCGAAAAGAGATAACAGTTTGGGTTTTGGGGTTGTTCTCTGAGATGACCAAAGTCGGTTTCTGAAAGCTTTCTCGGGTCACATACCTTGTTGTGTGGATGCTTTACTGGCTGAAGCAATCTCTATTAAAGAAGCTTTGGCTTGACTCAAGGGTAAAAATTTTGACAGAATTGTTCTGGAGTCGGATTGTCTAGAAGTGATAAACAATCTTAATAATTCTTCCAGTAATTTGTTAGAGGTTGGTGCAGTGTTTGCTGATTGTCTGTCACTTATGAATCACTTTCAACCTTTGTCCTTTCAATGGACTTCTCGGAGTGCTAATAAAGCCACTTATTCGTTAGCAAGGGTCGCTTTATTCCATGCAAACCGTCATCTGCTTTTCGTTCTGATTCTTCCACGTTTGTAATCAATTCCGAAGAAGCTTAGGTTCGGGTGTATAGACTAAATTTAAGTATTTTTAACGGGTTAAATAATCAGACTCAGATCGATTTGAGACTCAAATTTTCTAAATAAAACGACATCGTTTTGCTTGGAAGATTTAGGTTCTGGACATACTTGAACTTAGGCAATTAAAGCTCATTTAATTAAAAAACTGTTATTTTGTATTTTTAATTTAAAAAATATTTAAAATAAACTATCTAAACAGGCTTATGAGCTGACCTATTGCCATCTTTATAATAATAATACATCTAATTGTTACGTGGACCGATTTTGGGATTTTAAAATTTTGGTTTTCACTCCTATCCGGTATCATTGAATGTGAAAGTTGGGATTTTGAAAGAACTTTGAGTGGATTTCAGATATAAAACTTCAGTTTGTATTAGAAAAACGGAGTATAAAGCATCCGATAGTACAAATTTTTTTAAACGAAATTTAGGTTACAAAATTTAAGAGTGCTTCAAAACTTACGTGTTGATGAGACTTAAAGGATGTTTCAAAGCTCTTAATGGCATCAACAGACTTTTAAAGCTTTTTAAGAAGAAACACAGAGACGATGATTCCATGGTAAGGAGATATACAATAATACATAATTTCAAATCTTTTTCATTATTTTTAATATTTTAATTATTTAAGTTAAAGTTAAATTATTGTTATTTTGTTTTCATTTATATATATTTCTGTTGATTTCACGTGACGCTTTAAGTAGATAATATCGCAATTAATTAAAATTTTATACTTTTAATTGATATAATTATACTTCTGTTTAATATTATAAAATTGAATAAAATGACAAAGAATGAACAAATATTTTTTAAAATATTAATTTTATTATTTAAGAGTGATAAGTACGTCCTTATTCTTTATTACAGCTGCTTCGTACAATAACATGGAAGTTGACAACTTGACATTCAGAAAGTACCCAAAGAAACCGAGATACAGAGAAGAACCAGTCTTGAAACGCACCCTTATTGGTTAGGTTTATTCTTCCACAGATCAACCACTTCTTTGAGAGATTTGGTGGAAGCTCCCTCGTTGCTTACTGCCCTAGCCGCAGCTTCCTTCAACGTGTTAATTCGCTGACGAATATTACTTGCTTCGCCTTCATTTTGCATCAACGCCTTTACAATTCTTGCGATCTCCTCTCGTCCCACTAATCCATTTTCATTGACCTTTGGTCTTAATGCAAGCTGCAGGTCCTCAGTTATCAATACTGCGTTGATCTTTTGCTCTGCATAGAGTGGCCAAGCAATGAATGGAACCCCATGCACAATGCCTTCAAGCGTTGAGTTCCAACCACAGTGGCTTAGAAATCCACCAGTTGAACTATGACTTAGCACCTGAACCTGTGGTGCCCAAGATGACACCAGCAGACCTCGTCCTTTGATCCTATCCAAGAACCCTCCTGGCAAGTAATCAAAAGGGTCTTTATTGCTCTGGGCGCTGAAGAAGGAAGCATTAGCTGTTTTATCTGGGCTTTTTATAGCCCAAAGAAACTTGTGTCCACTCATCTCCAAGCCGATTGCCAATTCATTTAGCTGTTCCAAAGAAAGAGTCCCACCACTCCCAAAAGAGACGAACAAAACAGAACATGTCGGCTGGTCATCCAACCATTTGAGGCACTCGGATTCATCAAGCCCATCTCTCGAACCCGAATATAAGATAGGCCCGATGGCGTAAACAGGTGGTTGACCGTATTCTCTCTTTTGCAGAACTTGCAGTGTCTCTGGTTCCAAGTCCGCGAAGCTGTTCAACAAGATACCATCTGATAAATACTGTCGTTCTGCGTTGTGCAGAAACCATTTGTATGCATCGTTCTTCTTGTCCTGAATCGGGTCTGGTAGATCTCTTCCGTTAACTAGGACTCTGCATCCCGGTATTTGGAATGGCTGGGGCATGTCCCTGAACTCACACGAAACCACCTCATGTAATTTCTCAAAATAAAACACGGAAGAAAGTGACATAGCCGAGCATGCAAAAAATATATACTTCTGCATCTTAAATTCCACTGCAACTTCAAACACATCAGTACCAAAAAGATCAACAACCAAAGCTATTAGTCGGGTACTTCCAACTAATGAGCTAACTTCATCACGAATCGAAGATACAGAGAGAGATAAAGCTAGGTTAAGTCGTGTTTCAGCCCTAGTATTGTCAGGCAAATCACTAAACCTAACTGGAGGTAGAAGGACGTAGTTTATGCCTTCTGGGAATGACTCAAGGATTTCCCTCTGAGCCTTTGGCGGTGGTCCCATTGAAGGGATGATAAAAGTAGCCGACAGGCCATGGTTGAAAACCAGTTTCTTAGCTAACTCAACGTGTGGAATAAGGTGACCCATACCTGGGGTAGGCACAAAGACCACACAGGGTTTACTTGCCATGATCAACGGGCTAGAATGTAACAGAATCCCAGTGAATCTAACCAAGGATTGATATTGCTAAAAGTACAGAGAATTGTTATTCACCGAGAGTCTTATTTGCTATGGTAGGAATGTGTTGCTATTTATAGCTATATAATGTCAACTACCAAAGCCACAGTCCATCACTGGCTTTTCGATCTCTCTTGTAAAGGGTGGTCTACAGGGATGACAACAGTGGTAGTTTAAAGGAAAGTGGCAACTAATTTCGTGACAACTAAGTCAGACTCGCAGTGCAACATGGGAAAGTGTTCGTACATCAAAGTTTCAGATCCTTTTGTCTTAAATACCCTGATTTTACTAAAAAACTAACGTCATTTTATATGTACCTATTCTAAATTTGTTATCGCTGAAAAACGTCATCCTTTTATATAGATGTACATATAAAATGACACCGTTTTTCAGCGAAATCAGGGTTGATACAGGATATTTGTCATGCGTAAATGTTGTGTGAAGCAACACATTTGCAAGCACATTGCCAATTCATTTAGCAGCTCCAAGGAAAGAGTCCCACCACTTTTAATCGAGATAGACTATGAGATGCAAGAACTTTTCATGTTTGTTTCATCATATGAGTTGCTGATGTTTGAGAAATAATGTGTTTAAAGTTTATGACAATGTTAGGATATATTTTATATATCCCTTATTTAGTTTTGACATTTTAAATTGAACATATAAGAAAATTGAAATTGTTAGATGGATTGACGAAGATGTGCATTAATTGGATGTTGAGTTTCGCACTTGGGCAATTGCGTGGTCAATGTGAAGATTGTGTTTTAATAGAAGTCTATTAAAAGTCATACACGTACATAAGCAGCAGGTGTGGAGATTGTGTTTTAATTAAAGTCTATTAAAACATGTCAGTTGAAGAAACCTAGGGCGTGGTTGTTGCTGTGAAGTGGGTGTCACGTGTATGTGTGGAAAAAGGCTGCTGGCTGTGCATATGTGGTAACAAGCCTAATAATGTACCGGTGTTAGTCTCACGGTGTATTGAGTGTGCGTTGGTGAGACAATTTGAAAGAGGCTCAGTGGTTTTATCAATACAGTGATGAAAGTGTCAGAAAATAGAAAAACACTGCTGGCTGCGCACATGATGGTATTGAGAGCATAACGCATCCGGTGTTAGATTTATGGTGTAGGCTATGTGCGTGTGTGAGACAGTTTGTTGGAGGCTCAATGGTTTTCTCATTGCAGTAATTAACGTGTCCTTTGGGTGAGCCATGGTGACGTTGATTTACGAGTCCACACGTCTTGATGTTTTGATACAGTGAAGATTATCTTCTGTGAAGTGGGTATTGGCTATTAATTGAAGGAACACCATGAATTGTTTTTCTATGAAGAAAGAGTGAGCTATGGTGGAGAGTTTTAGCTGGGTTATTTCAAGAAGAGAAAAGCCATAGGGAAGTCTTGCTTTTATCTCAAGTGTATTTAGTTTTCGTTCTTTATTATTTTAATCACTTGAGTTATTTTTATTGTCTTTTAATTAAAAAGAGTGTTGAGAAAATCTTCTGTTGAGGTTAGTACAAGGCGGTCGTACTATTGGGTGCGAAATTCTTTCACGGAAAGTGAGGTTGAGAGATAGTGTCAAGGGATGAGTGATGTCGGCTCAGTAAAGCCTTGGATAAATCTATTGTACTTTGGTGAAGTGATTATGCTGGGTGAGGGCTTCGCAGATGTAGGTAAGGTGTACCGAACTGCGTTACTAAATTTCTGGTGTTTTTATTATTTTGGTTTTGCTTGTTTTTATTTTGTTGGTGTCAAAGAAGTTTGCAGAAAGTTTGCGAAACAATTAACACTTTTGGTTTTGCAATCAGTATCAGAGTGAGGTCACCGATTCAGAACTTGGTATCAAGTTGGTGCAGATCCTAGTTTCGTAAGCATGGCCATAAGAGAAGGAGCATTGATTATCAGGCCACCGTTGTTGGACGGATCTAACTATCCTGCATGGAAATCACGGATGAAAGTCTTCATTCAAGCTCAAGGCACGAGAGCTTGATATTTGGTAGTATATGGGTGGACGCATCCAATAATCACTGATGATAAAGGAGAGGCAGATCAAAAATATTCATCTGAATGGACAAGAGCAGAAGAAGAAAGTTCACTTGGAAATTCACAAGCAATGCATGCGATTTTCAGTGTTATTGATGAAGGACACTTCTCAATGATATCAGCCTGTGAATCGGCTAACGAAGCGTGGGATATGTTGCAGACTATTCATGAAGGGTCTAAATCTGTGATAACATCAAAACTACAGATGTTAGCTATGATGTTTGAAGAACTGAAGATGGATGAAAATGAGACTATTAGAGACTTTTATGAAAGATTGCGCGATATAGCGAATCAGGCACATCAACTTTGAAAGAAATATTCCAATATGAAACTAGTCAAGAAGACGTTGAGATCACTACCTCTAAGATTTATTCCGAAAATTGCAGCAATCGAGGAGGCTCATGACATCAATGATTTGTCATTGGAGAAGGTAATTGAAATTCTTACAAATTTTGAAATGAATTTGTTGAGGGAAAATTTAGAGAAGAAGAAAGGATTAGCATTGCAAGCCGAGATTGGTAAAGTCATTAATGAATTAGAAGATGAATCCGACGATGATAAGGATATGGAGCTATTAACACGAGAGTTCAGTAAGTGGCTGAAGAGAATAAAAAAAAAACAGACCCGACTTTAAACAATATAGCGGAAGTTTATCGAGCAGCAATGTAAAACATCAAGTCAAAATACAAAAGAGTTAAAGGAAGGCAAGGAGAATCCAATGTCATGAATGTCAAGGTTTCGGACACATTCAATCTAAATGTGCTAATACTTTAAAGAAGAGAAAAGGAAAGTCTTTCACAAGCGCCTGGATTGAGAATGATTCCGAGAGTAAATATAGTAGCGAAGAAGAAATAGCGAATAGTTCTACATTAGTTGCCTTATATAGAAAAAGTCTAGTTACTTGCTTAACAGTAATTGAAAAGGAAGTAACTGAAGACCGAAAAGAGGAAAAATCAGAAAATTTCGAAAACAACTCATCTTAAGACCTATTATCAGATTATAATAGTGATGGAAGTGGCCTAGATGACAAAAAGGGGAATATTTACGAGACTTACGAATTAATGTACGAAAAATGGGTGAAAATATGTAGAAAGAATGAAATATTGAAGGAAGAGAACCTCTTCATGAAGAACACCATCCAAGAGTTAAAAAAGAAATTGACGTTGACATTAGATGAGCTTGTTGAAGCTATAATGAAATTGGTAAGCACTGAAAAGGGATTGAGAATATTGAATGGAGGTACAGAAAAACTAGAAAAGTTAATAGAAATTGGTAAGGTTAAAAGGGATCTTCAAGGCATTGGCTGTAAGGGTGAATGCTCTAAAGTGAATGAGGAGAAAATAATATGTCTAGATCTGTTCGAGAAGAAGAAACATTGACAAAGAATCGAAGATTTGTACCGACGTGTCATTTTTACGGAGTTATTGGGCACATAAGGCCGAGATGCTATAAGATGTTACAAATGATGTTTAAAAAGGGTCAAAACTGAAAATTTAGACACTCTCTATTAAATTTCCAGCAGCATCCCATGGTATCGAAGCAAGCTTGGATTAGAAAGGGTCAAGTACAAGCACAAAAATGTAGTGAAAGAAAAACAAGAAATTGTACAGATTTACAGTTAGTTACTGTTTGTAAAGCAACTGGTCAAACAGAGGACAAGTCAGTTACTTCAGAAGAAGAAACCAACGACCGAGATAATGTGACGAGGAATAAGCCCATGTTTGAAATTCTTTGAGGGGCACAGGGACTGTATGCTTTACATTTTTAAAGTTTTTTTGTGTTGTAAAAAAACGAAACAAAAAAAAAGAAAAGAAAAGAAAAGAATTTTTTTATTCTTTAGTTTTATATTGCTATTGTCGTTTCATCTTTTTAGTAGTTTGCATTGTGACTTCTATTTGGCTCCACCGAAGACTCCTCAGCTCTCTCATCGGTATGGATCTCTCTCGGGTATCTCTCTCTCTTTCGGGCATATCTCTTAGTGTTTTGAATGGTGATAATTTGTCTTCTTGGCGTGCTTATGATTCTTCCGCTACATCTATTGTTGATTATTATGATTATGCGTTTTGATACTGTTTTTCTCCCAAAGGGGAGACATCAGATTGTTTATAGTGAATGTTCCATTCAGGGGGAGATTTTAAGGTATCTCTATGACTATTAACCTTACTTTTTGGCATCTTTTTGTCCCAAGGGGGAAAAATTTGGATGATTAGATATTTGATGGATGCTCATTCTTGAACTTGAAGAATTTGAAGGATGTTCTTTGGAACTTGATATTTAATTAAGGGGGAATATTTGTCGTATGAATTGTGAATTTGATGGTTATATGTCCAATTATCTCCTTTAGGGGGAGTTTCATATTTGTGACAAACAATGCCAAAAAGGGGGAGATTGTTAGGATATATTTTATATATCCCTTATTTAGTTTTGGCATTTTAAATTGGATATATAAGAAAACTGAAATTGTTATATGGATTGACGAAGATGTGCATTAATTGGATGTTGAGTTTTGCACTTGGGCAATTGCGTGGTCAATGTGGAGATTGTGTTTTAATAGAAGTCTATTAAAAGTCATACACGTACATAAGTAGCAGGCGTGGAGATTGTGTTTTAATTGAAGTCTATTAAAACATGTCAGTTGAAGAAACCTAGGGCGTGGTTGTTGTTGTGAAGTGGGTGTCACGTGTATGTGCGGAAAAAGGCTGCTGGCTGTGCATATGTGGTAACAAGCCTAATAATGTACCGGTGTTAAGTCTCACGGTGTATTGAGTGTGCGCTGGTGAGACAATTTGAAAGAGGCTCAGTGGTTTTATCAATACAGTGATGAACGTGTCAGAAAATAGAA
Organism: Erythroxylum subrotundum; assembly: GCA_027563845.1. Lineage (NCBI taxonomy): Eukaryota > Viridiplantae > Streptophyta > Magnoliopsida > Malpighiales > Erythroxylaceae > Erythroxylum > Erythroxylum subrotundum. The sequence continues at coordinate 18,669,565 of JAOQMQ010000009.1, read as the reverse complement.
AAACACTGCTAGCTGCGCACATGATGGTATTGAGAGCATAACGCATCTGGTGTTAGATTTATGGTGTAGGCTGTGTGCGTGTGTGAGACAGTTTGCTAGAGGATCAATGGTTTTCTCATTGCAATAATTAACGTGTCCTCTGGGTGAGCCATGGTGATGTTGATTTACGAATAAAGCATTCCACACGTCTTGATATTTTGATACAGTGAAGATCATCTTCTGTGAATTGGGTATTGGCTATTAATTGAAGGAACACCGTGAATTGTTTTTCTGTGATGAAAGAGTGAGCTATGGTGGAGAGTTTCAGCTGGGTTATTTCAAGAAGAGAAAAGCCATAGGGAAAATTTTCTTTTATTTCAAGTGTATTTAGTTTTCGTTCTTTATTATTTTTATCACTTGAGTTATTTTTATTGTCTTTTAATTAAAAAGAGTATTGAGAAAAATCTCTGTTGAGTTTAGTACGAGGTGGTCGTACTATTGGGTGTGAAATTCTTTCACGGGAAGTGAGGTTGAGAGATAGTGTCAAGGGTTGAGTGGTATCGGCTCAGTAAAGCTTTGGGTAAATCTATTATACTTCGGTGAAAGTAATTAAGCTGGGTGAAGACCCCGCAGATGTAAGTAAAGTGTGTCAAACTGCGTTACTAAATTTCTAATATTTTTATTATTTCAGTTTTGCTTATTTTATTTTATTGGTGCTAAAGAAGTTTGTGGAAAGTTTGCGAAACAATTAACACTTTTGGTTTTTCAAATAACATTAAAATGGATTAATTGTGATACAATGAGAATTGATAAATCAAACTTGCAACAAAAATTCAATTCAATTCTTTACGTATAACTTTTGATAAAAACATTGTATTGAGTTAGATTCAAGAAATTATGAGCTGACATTGGTGTGCTTTTTCTTAAAATTGGTATTCGTCTAGCTAAACAAATTGATATGCTAATCGATCATCTCATGATTTTTAGCTTTTAAAAACAAGAATTGCTGATTTTTATCAACAGTTTTGGTGTTTTTGGGGTAAGGGAAACATAAAAGAGCATTATAAGATGACGAAAACGTGAAGTTACAGCACTTCTTATGGCTTTATTTTTTTTTTTTTGCCTTTAACAAGTTTTAAGAAGTATTTAAATAATTATTTATTTCAGAAAGAAGTTTTGATGACATAAATTAATTAGAACTTTTTAGATTAATTATTTTACCATCTGCAGGTTTTAAATGATTAGATTAATTGAAATTGAGTTATAATTGCAAAAAATCTATTGATATATAATCACTAATGTCCATGTTGATTATGCTTCGAGGCCACACGGATTTATTTGGCTAGGGCTAAGTTTGCGTTTACCTTAAGCGTGTACAAAGAATTATATTATATAGTTGGCACCATTTTGATTGAGTTCTATTTTTAATTTTAATTTTTTATATTTTCATAATTTATAAAAAATAGTTTTAGTTTTAGTTTTGGTTTTTATTTTTATTTTTTAATATCTAATTTTATTATCAAATAGTAATATTATTTAGTTATTTAATAAAATTTATCAA
>JAOQMQ010000009.1:18622936-18634571 GCA_027563845.1 Erythroxylum subrotundum | reverse complement strand
AGTCAGTCAGAGCAAGTCAGAGCACAGGGTCTCGGAAATGGGCCATCAGTCAGGGCTCATTTCACCGGGACCGTTGGTCCTCGAAAGCGGGGTCCGACAGATCACATATCTCATAAATATTGATTCAGAACATGTATATTCCAAATACTCACATTATCATGGCACATCATGTAATCATTGCGAATCAGAACCGATATATGCAAATACAGATGCATATGAGACTCCAGATTCGTTATTATTGTTGTGACCGACTGTCTTTCACATATGGATACAAAAACTGGCCCATTAGGCTCAGTCAGAACAGAAATCACGGAGCAAAACTTTACGTGCAGAATACTGAGCTTAAAGCTCTATCAAACTGGCTACTCTGATCACAATGCCTTTATCTGAGCATGCATTTTATGAAATGCATCAAATACATAATATGTCATATATAGCAGACATTCATAATGCACAATCAGAATCTCATAGTCATCAGACCTAAGTCCGGCATTCAACTTTCGTTGAGAATACAAATATCATTCAGAATTATCAAAGCAATCAAAACACTTCCAATACATTCCCAAATATTAAACTCCTCGAACCTTAAGTCCGAAATTCATAAACAAATCACAAATAGTTAATAATTATAAATTGAACATGTTCAATCAATCTTAGGAAAAATCATCTAGGTTAACTCACAGTACGCTCCAATATACTATTGCCTGGATGGTCCGACAATGTCTGACTGGCGTCCAATGTGCTCCTCTATATCATACAAAATACATTGACATATATCACACTTTTACACAAATGTATAAGTATTCCTTTATGCACATCTATGTATATAAAATATGTATAATGCATGTTCAATGACAATCCTAGGTATCATATTGTGATTCTTATCAACATATCTTTCATATATCAAAACCCTCATAAATATAATTTATTCTTATGGTCTATACCTCAATACAACCATTTAAAATCACAAAAACTCTCGGGTGCACTATCGTGCATAAGCTAACCCAACTAACAAAAATTCACGGCCGTGCATGCCAAAAGAAGCAAGTCATAGGCGTGAAAACACAATGCACGCCTGTGCATTCCAATCAAATAAGTCATAGCTGTGCACCCTTAATGCACAGCCATGCACAACCAAATGACCATTTCAGATTTTTCTAACAACATGCTTTCTGGTAAACTTTGCATCATCATTCTGATAAGGTAAATGACACAATTAGGCAACACTTCCTTCTAGAGAGTTGTTATTCAATGTCTTAAGTTCCTAATGACACCAAGCTCATACAATTTGATTCAGTGTTCCAAAAGTTATACTCAATTTACTTTGGACTGTTCTTTGAACTATAACTGTACTCTGTATTTAAATTCCAAGTAAAACTCTGTAATTCTTAGAGATAGAATTACAATTCTATCTCTTCAGACCATTTGTAGCCACAAGTTTCTAGTTCAATTTAAATTAAGAATCATTCCATTTGGATAACTACTGATCAAAATATAGTCAAATTATCGAAGTATGTTCAGTAAAATAATCCCATTTATCTTATTCCAGTACTCCTCAACATTTTCTTCTTAAATTCAACAATCAATCCATTTCAGATGGTTATAATTTCTGGTGGAGATGAAGAATAACGTTTTATGAGTCTATTGGTTCAAGAATCAAGTCATTTGGATATCGGGTGAAGAAGTTATAGCAAATTGAATGACAAATGCGCAAAACGATCGGTTTTCAGAAAACAAGGAAGTCTCAGCGTCTGCACGATCGCGATTCACGACCTTTATCTGAAGAATAACGATCGTGCTTCCTTCTCTTCTTCACCGAACAGCTTTTTCATCTTCTCTTTCCATTTTTCATTTTTTTCCAGATTTACTCACTCTTAATTCATCTATTTTGCATTTCTATATCCAACACAATCTCTAAACAAATCAGATTTAAACTTACAATTCAAACATCAAAAATTTGAACCTCCATATTCACTTCCTCTCTCTACTGTAATTTTCCAGAATTTAATTCTCACTTCAATTAACTCAAATGTCACTCAAACCAATTCTTCTAACTTCATTTTAGCTCATCAACACACAATAATTCAAAAATTCAAGATTCACACTTAAACATCAAAATTCGATTCTCATACATGCAAATTCTATTTTCTGCATTTTGTTTCTCTTTCTACTTTCATCTGATGCATTTTTTTCCATTTTTCTACTCATTCATTTCATCATAAATTTATCATTTAAGCAACTCTATACGACGACCTCGCCAAATCTTCATTTCATATTCATTAAACTCATTCAAATTCATTTCTATAAACACTCCACATATTCATGCATGAACAGTAAAAACAACCCTTATGCGTATTTCTCTAAACCAGGACAGAGTCTATATATATATTCCTACATCAACTTTTGTGAACTTTTACATATCCAAAACAGAACCGATTTCATACTTTTCTAGACAATTCCTATTTCACAAATCTTTCATCTAATTCATTCATCACTGAAACTACACTTCTCAAACCACTCATGAATAAATTCATGTACAAAGTTAAATCATCAACAATAACCACTTACTTGATTCAGCTATCCTTCCCAGCAGTAAGAGTGAATCAATTACACATAAAAAGAATAACAATTTGATATTCGGTGATGAAGAACATAGAAGAGAATTTCGGTGTTGAGTATTTCAGTGAAGAACAAAAGCTACAGTATTCTCTTCCTAACCAAAACATAATCTACGTGTATTCTTTGCATGTCTTACACTTGTCACCCAAATAAGTATGCCACATATCACACTGCAATTGGTCTATTATTCAACATTTTTTCCTAGTCCAAAAATACTCCAAATTTTTAGAAATTCACCAAAAATTTCGAAATACCCGAAACATACCAAAATTGCCAAATCAATGTTAATACAACCTAATTTAAATTTTCCAGACTAATAAAATCCACAATTCCCATTTATAAACCAACTATACCCGAAAAATGTCAATGAATGTATGTACAATCATATTCATGTGCAAAAATCAATATTCTCGTATATGTGCATGCCATATTCAGTTTAAACGTGATATGCATTATCTAGTTTCTCCGTAATTTCTCATAATACACTATTCTAGCCTTAATATGGGTAATGGGATGTTACATTAGGACCCAATGGGGTGTCAGTAGTAACTACATCTCCATGAGTTGCGACTATGTTGGGATGGTTAGTGACAATGTCTTTGGAGATAGGAATACAAGGGGAGTTCTAGTGTGTAACCCGTGTAGTACCAGGAGAATTACCCTGATGTTCTGGAGTTGTGGATTTGTTAAGGATTGGTGAAGGAGCTTGACCAAGTTGTCTCATGGGTGTCATTTCTGCGTGCAACACTGCAAAGCCATTAGCGTGGGACACCTCCATCAAGGAATCAACCTCTTTTTGATCAGTGGGCTCATTACTCGTTAACTCTTCATAGGTACATGTTGTAAACATTCTTCACCAAGTCTCATGACAAGGATCTCGCTAGGAAATGGCAACGTGGTCTTCCCTCAATTTGTTCCCTTCACCAAGTCTCATGACAAGGATCTCACTAGGAAGCTCTTTTGAGAGTTCCACATTCACACAGACACAGGCATACCCAATACGTCATTTCATAGCTACATGTTCATCGAAGCAAATGGGCTTACTAATAAAACTAGCAAGCTAGCTCAAACCTTGCGATGTCCAGTATTCGAGGGGAACCTTGTGAAAGTTGATCAAAAGGGGGACACTTTGTATCTTAAGGGATTCAAGGTTGAGGCTGGGTTGCCACTTTTGTAAGAATAGGGGTTGATTTCCATAGTGTTAAGGGCAATCCTCTAGGATTTTGTGAGTCTCTAACGTGCTCGAAAATGTAAAGAGAATGAGGTTATCTTTTTGACAACAGAGCATCAATTAATCCTTTGTTTTTCCAGTTTCGATGTGCCCAACGATGGATAAGGGGAAAGGGAGGCCGGTTGTCAAAAAAGAAGTCAACTAAGGTAGCTTCCCAACTATGAGCTCCTTCTTCCAATATCTTTAGCTCGGGACATACAATGAGCTTCCCATCGATTTCCTTGGGAGGGTTGTAGGTGAGGTTGGAAGCAAGGTGATCACCGATGACCTGCTTCCAGCTTTTGTTCTAGGTAAGAGGCAAGGGTTTTTGGTTAGAGTTGGTGTTTGAATTTGTGGGTAGTGCTGTGAGATAAGGGGAGATTGAGGGTGAGCATTAAGCGTTGAGCAGACAAAGGGGAGAAGTCATCTGTGATAGGTGTTGCAGAAAATGTGGTAATGGTGGGGTTGGGCAGAGGTGACGTGATGGTGGCGAGGGTAGTGGAGTTGCATTGAGGTGAGGATGTTGGTTGGGGAGGCGGTGGTGGATGAGAGGTGGATTTGGAGGAGGGCAAATGTGGGAATTCACTAGGGGTAGTGTCAGAGGTAATCTATATGTTTAGGGTACAAAGCTAGAAAGAGAAAAAACTAGCGCTGGCAGGTAGGAAAGCTGAAAAGTAACGGTACAGAAATGAAAAGGGTTTCAACAATTGTGGCTAATTCGATGCCTACCATGCCTCGTAAAGACAAAATGATTGGCCATTTTGTCAATCATTCACATAAGGCACTCTTGCCTATAAAAAGACATGAGTAGCATGAAGAAATACACAAGAAGCAGAAAAAGAGAAACGTGAGGTGAGAGAGAAAAAAATGGAGAGAGACAAAAATATTCTGTGTATTTTTGTGGGTCTAGTTTTTTTTCTTATAATTTTCCAGTTTTTCAGTATTAAAATTCTTAATTCATTTCTCGTAATTCTTACCCTAATTTAGGAATTTTTTACATAAAATCTGTGTGTTTATTTTATCTTCAATATTTTCAATTTCATTTTAACTGTGACCCAATTCTATCCAAATCTTATTTTTTCGCAACAAAGGGAAGAAGGAGGGCAAAGAAAAGGAGAGGAGTGTAGGCGTTTGCTTGACAAAATTGCCCCCAAGGCTAACCTGGCATGTCTTCCACTCCATCTTGGCAGTAAAAGCAAACTGCATTTAATGTCCACCGGTCAGCTTGTATTTCTGAAGATAGGCCAATAAGGCCATAGCTACACTTTATCAGCCTAGGACCCATCTTGGCAGTAAAAGCAAACTGCATTTAATGTCCACCGGTCAGCTTGTATTTCTGAAGATAGGCCAATAAGGCCATAGCTACACTTTATCAGCCAAGCTGTAGTCCTAGATCAAATCTGAAATGATTCATACCAAAAGACTTAGGCCTTTGCTAGAACTTGGAGCCCAGCTTTCTGAGCAAGAACTGCGGAGGTACAGCAACAAAGCTTGAGGTGGCAAGTCTTGTGTGTGGACTTGTGGAAGGCAGTAAGTCACTTGTCTCACCTCTTCTTGAGAGCATTGGACTGATGGTCTTGCAAGCAACAACGGACAAGCAGAGCTCACATCGAAGACATTTGCAAGCAACAGTGAGCATTAAGAGGTATCATCTGTTAAGATCACTTGAAGAACTCAAAAAATATTTGCCAATTATTGGGTAAGTTGCCATTCAGAGGTCCCTTCTTTTGTTCCTCTACAAAATTCCACTTACAAAATTAGGCTCCTGGTACAGCATCTTCCCCTTTCCAAGGGATTTAAAGTTGGGGTCTCAAACCATGTCCTCCTTGTATGTTAAGAGTAATGTAGTTGAGGTCCTCTTTTAAAGGGTTGATCCGATGGACCTCTCTCTACGTCTGTGCTTTGATGTAATTTGTCTTGAACTTCTCTTGATTAGTTTCAGGTATGTGGAAACTTCGACGAGAAATGTCAAGTGGGGCTACAAGTGTCATGGTTTCTACGTTGAGCGGTTTTGCTCTTAAAGTTGGAAGGTTCTGTACTTCTGTCCATTACTTTCTTTTCCATGAGATTTCGATGAGCTATTCTTTCATGGGATTCGGATACTTCAACTCTTCTCGAACTTGGTCATTCTTATTTTCCAAGAAAATGTCTAACATTACAAGTTTGCTTAAAACATTGTACAAAACCACTACAGTTACATTTCTCAGGAACTAGCAACAGAAAGAAACTATTGCCAACAGCAAATTCTAACTACCTAAGCCTCAGGAACTAAAGGGCAGAGCATAACAGGAGATAGTTGCTAGACTATTGTCCAATCTCTCTCTTCTTATGCACACCAACAGCAAATTCTAACTACCCAAGCCTAAGTAACTAAAGGCAGAGCATAACAGGAGATAGTTTGCCAGACTATTGTCCAATCTCTCTCTTCTAATGCACACCCGATCAATCAATTATTGCATTCCCGAATATTATCAGGCAAAGAATTCCAGGTTTTCAAACAGGAAACTGGGGTCAAAATCCATGTTCGAGAAGTTCAAATCCCCTCCGATTGGCGAATTGGTCACTGAAGCTGGAGCTGAAATTATGTCATTAAGATCAGATTCTGGTGTTTGAGCGTTGTGGGCTACTCCGAGGTTATTCAAGTTGCTTGGGGACGGAGAGAAGTGGTTGGAATCTGACGTTGCAGGAGATACAAATGGTCGTGAAAAGCTATCCAAGAAACTGGTTCCGATCAAGCTTTCACCGAAAAAATTTTCCTCCACATTTTCATTTCCGATAGGTGTTAAAGGAAACGATGGGAAGATGTATCCGCTGATGTCCAAGTCATCTGTTTTAACCTCAACTGCTTCTCTCACGTCGAAAGACACCTCGTCGTCTGGTTGTTGTCGTTGTTGGTGTTCTTGTCTTTGTCGGAAAAGTTTGGTTTGTCTTCGGGCATCATTTACGGCGGATGATGGCATCACGTGGGAACATGTATGTCTGCCTCGATAGGTTACCTCAAACGCCGCAGGGTCCTCGTCCGATCTTTGAACTTGTTTTATGGCCAAACAACCTTGTGAACGACGACTAGTGCATCTGTAGTACGCTCTGCAATTGTAACATTTCCGGGTCAGGGATCACGTTACATCTAAACAGTGATTGATTGTTTCTTAGATTCAATTCCTAGTGTAGAACTTGCTCCTGTTCAGGATTACTAAGTGGACCTCAAAAGCCAACATCTTGTCCTCTTTTAGAAAGTTTGGCAGATCATGGCTTAAGATAAGTCATAATGGCCACTCTTAGTAGCTGTCAAGACCCTATTGGCGAACCAGACAATTTGGTTCAGTTTCTCCTCCGGGTTAAGATAAAAACAGGACAAGAAAACTGATGACAACTCGTGCACAAAAACTTTATCGTCTTTGAAAGGACAATGATTGGTGCTTGTTATGTCAGAGTAGAGTTGGATTTCCATATAGACAAGTACTTGTGGATAAAGCAGAGAGAAAAGAGAGCCTTATGATCATAAGACACTTAGAATTGGGAATTCCTGAAGTCTTTAAGGGATCTAACAGAGAATTCAGCTCACCTTGGGTACTTGGATCCGAGTATATCCTTCTGCCCGTATTTTCTCCAGCTATAACCATCGCCAAATGGCCCTTCAGGACCTGTCCCTGAACAAACCTTCACTTGTTCAGTCCATCGCTGTTGGACCTTTCTGCAATACACAAATTAAGCCAAGCACATTCAATACGAACTCGATTATATGAAAACTGATCAAGACAAAGTTCAAGTACTAGAAGCCGTAGAAAAAAGGGAGAACGAACAATAGAAGAAAAAGAAGGGATAACCTCTTCTTGAAAGCTTCTTCACTGGAGATTTCATTTCTCAGGCTGTTATTGACACCTGAACGTTGTACTTCCAGTAAGTTTGCATTAGGGATATGATCATTAACAAGAGCACCCAGATTGAGCATTGAGAGTGATTTCTCATAGGAAGAAAGTATCTCTCCAAGTAGGAATTCACGGGTTTCAGGTGAAGATGCTGCGTTGAGATGATTCTGAAGCTGTTTTGCCAGTTTCTTCCCTTGGTTTAGCTCATTAATAAGAATCTTATGCTCCCCATGTACAGGCCTCTTCATTTTGATGGTAATGTACCTTAAGGCAACTCAAATTCACACCGGATTTCGAGGATTGTTGCCTGTTCCAGTAACCCTTTTAAGTGCTTTTCCACCTCAAGATACTTCACACATCCGACTCCAGGAGAGCTAATATGGCCAACAAGGAAGATCACAGGACGTGTAGGATAAAATAGAAAGTTGAATATGATGATGGAAGGTCACTTGCTAAAGTGGACAAAAGTATGGAATGTTGAGGAAGAAACAGCCCGAACTACCAACTTGTTAGGTACGGGTTAGAGAAAGAGAATTGGGGGATACAGAGCTTGAAGACAGAGGGATGACGATGAGGGTTATTTGTAGCAAGTAAGAAGACACATGATTGATAAACAAGCTGAGGGGAAGATTTGTGACTTTTAAAGGGAGAAGAAAGAAAAAGCAATGGGGAAAGCAAGAAAAAGCAGCTTGTCAATTCCAGATATGGGCCAGGACGAATGGTGCTTGTGTGATACTATAGAAAATTAGAAATGTCTACTTCGGCTGACCATTTCAAACCCCACGACAGGCACAGGAAGAAAAGAGTCCGGAATCCATCTCTCTCGCTGCCACACTGTCTTGGTAACTAGTGAGACCAGTCCCACCAACGCGGAAGATGGTTGGAAGATTCTTGGTAGTCTCGGTTCTTATTCTTCGTGCTCTTACTTCCCCGCTAGAGGGCAAACATGGTTTTTAGGCTGATTTTTTTATTTTTTTTAATTTAATTCAAACATTCTTATATTTTTAATTTTGAAAAAAATATGAAATTCATACAAACTATTTTATATTTTTACTTCTATCTTAAAAGATGCGTTAAAATATTAATTATTAATAAAAATTATGATTAATTTAATATTATATATTTAATAAATTAAAATTAATTGTTAATAATATATAATTATTACGGGTCAATCTATTACATATTCTGTTCTTTTTTTAATAAATATATCTACACATTCATTTATAATTTTGTAATATCGTCATAGCATGTTGTATGTAGATTTATCAGAAATAACCTCTCTAATACATAAAAATAAGTTTGCATAATATTAGACCTCTTCAAACTCTACAATTAAATAATATTTCATTTAGGGTTAACGATAACGATGTTATAATTATTATCAGCAATAAAAATATAACTATATTCATATTAATAATAGAACAAATTTTTATTTTCATTTAAAAGAAAATTAAAATTAAAAATTAAAAATACAATAAAAAATTAATTGAAACCAAGGGCTGATGTTCGACTGTTGGCTTAGTTTGCCCCTCGCTTACGCTCATGGGGACCACCTAGATGAGCTCATGGGCCACGTCTTTCCACGTTCACATTGCAAGCATTATTTAATGACTCAAATTTCAATACACGTGCCGTCTTTCATTTCAAACAAAAGCTAATGCGGGTAGCTACCTCAATTTAGTATTTTTACAATTTTACCGCATTATTGTCAAATATTATATTTTCTCGTGTAAATTTTATTATTTAATAAATTTAAATATTAAAAATTCTAAAATAATTATATATATATATAACAATATAATATGTTGCAGTCGTGTGATAAAAATACATAGCTCGCCACATTATTCACATTTTGGACTAAAAATTGAAAGTTAGAAAATTTTAACACTAGTTTTTAAATTTTGGATTAAAATAATAATATTGAGTAAAGTTTGAAATTTTTTTAATAATTGGCGCTAATATATATGACTATTGAAATGAGATATTGCATGTATTCATAATACTAATAATAATTATTATTTAGGTATATAATAAATAAATTGCTAAATATTCATAATAATTATAAAATATATATTCTAAATATATCATTTAACTAATTAAAACTTTAAAATTAAATAATAAACTCAATTCAATTGATATTTATATTTATATATTTAACGTATTTTCCCTTTCATATTATTTTTCTCCAAATTATTAAAATAAGAACGAACACTCTCATGCGGAACCCTTGGACGAATTTTCTTAGAAGATTCGTTGAGCGCAATTAAAAAGCACGAAGTGGAACAGAAGTGCTTTGATGTAAGAAGCAAGTGCGGTCGTTAATCATGTGACGAGCCATCAGATAAGCTTTTGACGCAGCGTAGGTTTCAGACTATAGTTCCCATGAATTAAAAATGCCTGGTTGGTTCTAACTAATTGCATTGAAAGACCATAAACATGTATCTAAACTCCTGTCAGGTTTAAGTAACGATGGTTTGGGTGGGGTTAGAGTTTAGCCAAGAGGACGCGTGCATCTCATCATTTCTTCTGTCTCTTCATCTCCAACCCAAACAAAAAAAAAGAGGAAGTGGGGTCAAACGGCATAGTCTTTTACTGATATAATTACAATAATTTATTAAGACTTTATCAAATTCAATTTTAACACAAGTCTCACTTAAGTATGATTATACCTTTATGAAGGTGAGCCGTTGCTTCGTATTAATAGTTATTACAATACCAAATCACAAAAGCTCTAGTTGACAATCAGCTGATTATATTAGTTGTTAATTGATTCTATCAGTTGTTAACAGATAGTTGATTCTATCAGTTGATTTAATCAATAGATTGCATTAGCTGTTTGTTAAAGATGTCTGATAAAATTAACTGTTTATGTGTAAAATAACTTATGAAGATATGACTTTAAAAAAATTATAAGAGTATGAATATTATATATCTTAGTATTTTATTAAATATTTTTATAAGAATTTAGATTTTAAAGAAGTCATGTTTATATGTACTATTTTATCATTTATAAAAAATTTATACAACTCTTTCTATTTTTATTTTCATTTAAAAGTAATATTTTATTTCTAACCTATAATTACATAGAGGATAAAATTAACTTTTAACAATAAAAATTTTAGCTTATTTACGAAAACACTCCTAAATATGAGCGTTTTTTATTTTAGCTGTTTGCGTATTACCAGCCATAAAAAAAGTTCTTCACCAAACATTTTTTATGACTGTTTGATTTTTCAAACAGCCCAAGACAACCAATCAACTAAAATTATAGCTAATTAGCTGTCTAACAAACGAAGCCAAAATCTTAATTTCGATTACAAGGTTTTCTGGTTTTCTTAGAACCATTGAATCCCAGCAACCCCGCAATCCGAGGCCATTGTCAAATGGAATGGGTACAAAATTGGGTTAGTTAAGGATTCCGAACGTATGTACTCGTCGAAAAACAAATCCCATTATCATAGATCTTTTAGGCCCACTAGCCTTCATATCAAAATCAAACCTATTCCTCACAAAAGCTTGGATAAAATCCTAAACATTTAGTCTTTATGATATCTTTCAAGTTTTCTGAATCATTGAAGTTTTGTCAAAGTTACGTGAATATAATATGTTAAAGTTACGTAATTTATATTAGTTAGGTCGGCCATGTTAGGTCCAATTTTAGGCCCAGACATCGATGGCCCATTCGTAGGTGGTAACCTCCAATACATATGTAAAGACCTACGTAAAATCTAAACTTAGCATTTATTCCTTATATAAGGTATTACTTCGCCATGATACAGGTACGAGATTAGAATCCTGATTTTCTCTGTTCTTAGCTACTAAAACCTTTACCAAAAGACTAACTTGAGCGGCGGAGGGGTCTGCCGGCAATCAACCCCCGGCGTGCCTTGTGCTGTTTTGCAGGTATTCTCTTGCTAAAGTCAGTCAGAATTATGGA
>JAOQMQ010000009.1:18595135-18610033 GCA_027563845.1 Erythroxylum subrotundum | reverse complement strand
GAATTTTAGGTTTTTTCAATATAAATTTAACTTATTAAAACTTAAATTAATTTAATTTAAAATCAATATATATATATATATATATTTTAAATAAATTAAACCTTAATTTAACTTTTTAAAATTCAATATATTTAAACTCAAATTTTGAATTATGTGTTTTTGAATAAGCAAAAAATAAAAGAAACAAAAACTATGAATAATCATAATTAAATTTTAAGTTGTTCGATTAAATTCTACTTTAATTTTTATAAATTTTCAAAATTTGTAATAAACTCAATCAAAAATTTATTTATTTATTTATTTATTATATAGATTTTTTGTATCTCTTATAGACTCTGTCTACGCAACGTACCAAAATGTTCTTATCGGTACGTTCTTGACAATACTTAACAATGAAAGTGTCATTTTTACCGTAGCTTTAACATCAGGTTGAATGATTATACTTTCTCTGAAAGTCTACAAGGCCAGATGAGTAGATAAAGATTCTGTAGTAATCAGGACTACTCTGCACCAATAGAAATAGATCATCTATCGTCTGCGTAATCATACTTTGAAGCTTAACTTTCCAAATTCCAATTCGGATGTATTATACATAGTTGATAAAGCTGTTTACCGTACCTCTTTTATGAAATGCAATCCAAAGCTCTGTCATTTTCGACATAAGAATTATTAAAAATGTCAACGTTTATATCTCCGGATAAACAATGAGGCCTCACAAGTTCTTGCATCTAAATGAAGTCGACAGATGGGAAAGTTTTAGTGTTTTACAAAGTTGAAAAAAAATAAAAGAAGAGTGCCATTAATATATCAAATTAATTAAATCTTCCTGACAAGCTAACAGAAACTCCCAGAGATCAGGAGCTGGATTTCTTGAGCTGTTTTCTGCGACTAGCAAACCCTTCGCCGTGTCTCATTAGCCAAAACCTCTCTATTTCTTCAGCTTTACGACCTGCAATTCTTCCCGCGATCAGACCCCACCTGTAAGTTTAGTTTCCTCGTCATCTCTAAACAAGAAAACTTGGCTAACATGCAGCAGCTCTGGAAAAGAGTTGGTACCAGCCAACTGAAAGTTTAAAACGAGTGATTAAAAGATAATGTAATGTGGATTTGGCCAGTTCTCTATCGTATTGATTTGTAGCATTACTATGTTAGGTTTGTCCTAGGAAAAGTGGAGTGTTCTTGGCAGTAAAAGAAAAAGAAAAAGAAACTAAATCATATTTCTATCTGCAACAACAGTTTTCATTGGCGTGGGAAAGGAAGGGAAGTGCATATAAGGTTCTGATTATATTTCCTCTACCTGTCTCCAACGAGCTTATGCATTCTATAAATGAGATCTTCCTCTTGTTCTGTCATGTTAATGAACTCCCATTCAATACTGCTAACCTCTGTGTACAGAAGACAAGAAGAAAGAGAACTTTAGCCGAACAAAAAAGATGAAATCAAAGAATCCATAAAAGAAACAATGCATAGCAGAAATGGAAAAGGTAAAGAAGCAAAACCCACAAAAGATTTGGCAGAAGGAGAAGGAAAGAGATTAAGAACAGAGGAAAACGTGCGAGTAGAGTGAAAGCAACTCACCTTCAGATGAACAGTTTGACGTTTTTGCTTGTTTCCGGCGACGCTTATCCATACAGTAGTTTGGTATAAGATGTTCAGATAAAGACAATATTGAACAGCACCAAGAAAGAAATGGATTGGAGGGAAACGGCAGAAAGATTTGTGAGTTTTACAAGTGAGAGGAGGCTGGAGAATTAATGGCTTCACAGTAACCGGAAATTTGGGACTTTAAGATTACGAGTAGGTAGGCATAGGGAGACGAGCTAGAAGCCCCCTTGGGAGAACCAAAGTTATGAATGACAGATCTTACCAAACATACAAAAGAAAGTTGTTTGACTTATAGTTGTCGCTCTTAACGATGAATATACCCGATTTCAGGGTGGTGAAATGACTCTGTCATCCTCCTTCCTGGTACGAATCTGATATCAGTAAATAATAAATACCTCGTATGCTTAGCTAGATGTCCCTGACTTACCATAAAGTTCAAACTCTAGGATTGATAAAAAAAGTGGGTTTGACTTAGAGTCCATTAAATTTTAGGCTTACTCAGACGAACGTTAGGCTATGTGATGTTTAATTTAAGATTTTTTAAAAACTGAATTTCGATTACTTTTTCAAAGAGAAAATAGACAGGACAAGCATAGAAAAGTCCATTTGTTTTTCAAGTCTTGTGTCTTATCAACTCTAAGCAGGATATTGTAAAAGAGGCCATTTTTAGTTTTTTTACGTATACTCCACATCTCTCAGCTGAACTACCAATCTCTAGCTACCCTGCACAAACGAAAGGTCACTCTTCCCAATGCTCCAAAACAGCTCCTTTCCTGAGAACGGCTAAAAACCCTTTTATGTGTATCCTTTTCACCTTGACATCGCATTTCATCCAAACCTGTACCGACTGACGCTGTTAGCACCAAACATGTCGTATCAAACAGTTCTTTGCTGAAAGATTCGTCCAAATCTCCACGTCTCGTCCTATTCATAGAGAAATCGACCGGGCAATAAGAGACAAGGCAACCACCAAACTTGAATACAAAAGAGAAATGTACAGAAGAATTCGATATCAATCAATTGGCGTTGTCAAATTTTAGTTTCGTTAAAGAATCATAATCTCACAGAAGCTAAGAAGATATCTTTAGCAAATAGTGGATTGTATTAACTGATTATATCAGTAGATTCGATTAGCTAACTGATATGATTAGATAATAATAGTTATTTATTAAAATTATTTGATAAAATTACCTATTTAATATTAGTAGTTGATGTATAAAATGACTTATGAGGTCATGATTTAAAAAATATATAAAGTCATGAATATTATATTTCTTCGTATTTCGTTGAATATTCTTATAAGAATTTAGATTTTAGATATTTAATTTTACAAAAATTAAGTTTATAAATTTAATAAAAATATAATAATAATAATCCAACATTAAATTCTCTGTTAATATGAATGAAACAATAAGTTACACCATATTAGTATTTTTTATATAATATGTATGAATTTTATTACTTAATAAATTAAAAATATCTATAATTATAGTTTGACACAAATACGATATATATCATAATTCAAAAATTATGAAAAATATGTATAATTGATTTTTTACCTATTAATTTTTGGCTGATCATCTAAAAAGCTCCTCTTATGAAGCTTTTAAAAATCAGCTTATTGGAATTAAATAAGCTAATTAATAAACTATTCACCAAATACATCAATAGCTTTTTCAGATGGTTAAAAAGCTAACTTTTAATTAATAAGCTAAAAAACAATTGATAAGCTGTTTGTCAAACACCTCCTCAGTCAATAAGTTTAAAATCAGCGGACAAGCTGTTTGCCACACACCTCCGTTACCTATGTCCCCCACAAAAATGATCTTTTTTCTTTACACGTGTTTTTGAACTCTTCCACTTACTGAACAAACCATATCATTGCAGAAGTAAGAGTTGAACACCAACTAAGACTACAAGAGCAATTTTAGAAATACAGTAGGATTGGTTGTGGCAGCCCACAAATCATCCATCTCATGACTTTGTAAACCTTATCTTATAAAAACATCTAAAGCTATAGGAATTTTGTATATCAGGAAAACGGAGTGCACCCTCCGAATACAGCTTCAGAAATTCATGGCCTGAGAAGACACAGGCCTGGCCTGAACAGTTCAGTTAAAACTTCAGGGCTGGGATGGGGAAGGAGAGCTTGGAGGCTTGAGATCGGGATACTGCAAACACAGGAAAGGCATTCATCTATTCAGTGCTTAAACCAACAAAAAAATGTATTCACTGACAAAACTTGCTCAGATGCTTTGAGAATTACATATGGATATGGTGACCGTGAGTTGGAGAATTTGGATTCTGATTGTGCTTTAACTTCAACTTTGGGTACCGAATTTATTTGCTGAGCTGGCTCTTCAGGAGTTTCTGATTTCTGTACATTATCAGACGCAGGAGTTTCTGAGACTGCCTCCGGAGGTGCAGGAAGACCCGTACCAGTGTCGGTTGTTGGTAGAAGAGCTGAACCAATTTGCTATAATACGATTTAATAACAACAGGTTGAGTTAAAAGATAAGCATATATATTCAAGGAAATCACAGAATTATGCTTACAAACCTTTACTTCATCAACAAGCTCTTTAGGTGCAACCTTTGTGTTCAAGAATTCATCTACTTGCTCCAATGTTTTCTTCCTGTCCTGTAGAGAAAAAAAAAAATCTAATGCGAGAACTAAAGCTGGTTTTGTTTACAATTAAAAGATCAAAGATTTAAGGACTCGAGCTTTGTCCAAATGGATACTCAGATGCTATCTCTTAGGAAATGCCTCTATCAGGTTTAGAAAGGTGTGCAGGTACCTCTGCAAATAGGAGTTTCTTGCTGGCAAACTGAATAATAGCAGCGGAGCCTAACAACTGGAGTATTGTTTCCACCTGAAAAGTTTCATCCATAAATGTGAAAATTGTAACTTGGTGCACAAAAATCTTAGTCAGCCGAAAGACAAGAAAAGGAGTAAAATAAGTAGACCTACTTTATGATTTTACTTATTCCAAAAAGTACCCACAGAAACTTAATTAAAAAATATATTTTCGCATTTTTAATATTAAAGGTACATTTTTTAGTACAAATTTTCAAACCATAAAGATATTTGTCTGCAAAAAGTGAAATTACATACAAAGTTTGTATCTTTTATCCCCATAAAGTTAGTAAAATAATGGATCAGAAGTGAAAAGGCTGCAAAACCAACCTCAGAGAATGCCAATGCACCTAAACCAGCAGCAACTGCGATCCCTAAGGTGACTGGCAAGGCATCAGCGCCTTCCTGCAAGATAATATCATGAATAGAACAGTGAAGAGAGTTTACAGGAATATAGAGACACATGGGTCAGATTCCCAACAGGAAAGTGATGTGAGAATTTAGCAACACTTGAGGCGGGACGTATCAAGTTGTTTTGTATACAAACCATTCTTTATCTTTGTTCTTAGCCCGATGTGGGAATCCTTAATAGTTATATAAATAAACAATGGAATAGCAAATGAGGAGACTACATACCTCAAAGGCACTGCTGATGCCATCTGTGAGAGCATCAAGGCTTAATGCTTTCTTAGGAGAAGACCAAGGGAGGCCACTATTCTGCAAAACAAGATTCCACCTCAAATTTTAATGTTTCTTTTTTGGATCAGATGGAAAAGTTTAACATTCGACCCAAAAACATGAGGAATGTTAAAGAAAAGCTCTAAATACCATCCATCCACGGGGTCCTTCAGCACCATCTTTTATTGCATAAGCAGCTTTGAATCCATTAACAGTGACCAATTCGGCAACCACTTCAGAGTTCCCATCATATCTGGTTTATTCATTCATGTAGGCTTCAGAATTTGTATATAGTAGCAAACAACTATTAAAATCTGATAGGATCTTCTGATTTGTAATGAAATCACAAAATAAGATCCAAAATAGTATGAGTGATTGTGCATGAATGGAAAGTAAAAAAAAATTCTGCATTCTACAACATATATTGGCTAACATAGGTACAAGGTACTCTTTCTTTTTAGCAGCACAATGTACTGAGTTTATATGAATCATTTATAACAAACATAACCAGAATTCTTATGCCACATATTGGCAGCTCAGCTCATAAAATTGAACTCGGAATTTCACCTTTGTAGTCAGTGAATCTACTTCCAAACTCAGCCAAATTCCAGGAAAAAAAGGGTAATTGACACATTCCATTTCCTGAATCAGTTGTATCTTGATGAACCAAGTTTTTTCGTACTTGGTGACTAGACATTGATAAGAGCAATGAAATCAAAGTAAGATATGGATGAGGTAAATCTTACTTGTCTAGGATGAACAATGTAGAACTTTCTGGTTCCTTAAACTTCAAAGATAGCTTCTTCAGGAAACCTTGTTTGTCTTCACCTTTGTAAAAGATCGACACCGGCTTCTTACTCAATCCCCTGACATCAGGCGCACCCACTTGTCTAAACTCCGCCGGAGCTCTTATATCAAGTAACTGCGCATTCACGTCATCACCCAACACCTCATAAGCTTTTCTTGCAGATTCAACACCCCATGGCTTTGAACTCTTAAGAACCTGGAATAAAACCAATGGAACTGCCAAAGCTGTCACACCACCAGCTATAACTGTTGGGTTTTCTTCTGAATACCTGATGAATCTATCGACAACTCCGTTTAAATCAAAGTCTGGTATAGCAGACCCTACTGTCTGCCCTAGTGCCTCCTCATATGTTAAAGCTTTTGCCACTCCCGTACTAAGAACTGAGGAAAGTAGAAGCAAACCCCCATTAAAAGCCCTTGATAAGCATTCTTGTAATTCTGGTAGCTTTGTGATTGAAGAAGCAGAGGCAGAAATTTTGAGTGATGAAGTTGTAGGCAGAGCTGAGATTCTGCTAGCTATTCTTCTTCTCTCGCAAAGAACAGATGCTGGAATTAACCCTGCAGCATTGAGGGCCTCCATGGCATAATTCTTCGTCAAGCAGAAACTTCAGACGCATCAAAGATCAAACTTTTATTTTCTTCAATATACAGAGTTTGTCTGTTTGCTTGCTTGTCCTTTCTAGGATGACTGATGGAAGGTGAACAGAGATGACAAGCCATTTAGCTTGCTGGTGCACTTTGAGTGGGAAGGGGTGCTTACATGGCATAGGATATAGATATCAAGGCCACTCATTGCACGACACGTGTACTTGAGATGAGAGTTGGACAGTAAGTTGCCGGATGACTTCAAAAGTCGTGTAATTGTGTGGTTGAAATGGAAGAGGAAAGTTTTGTCACATGTTAGTACTGTGATATACAGAGTAGTACAGGTCATTACTAATTGGAAAATTGCTCTGTTTTTGAAGACACTAATCGTCACTACATTTACAGCCTCTTGCAATTTGCGAACTCACGAGAAGTTGTCTGCTTGAGATAGAAAAAAGAAAAGTTTGGACCGATTCGATCTGAAGTCCATGGATTACAAATCTGGCCTGATTTGACTAAAACCCATTTTAAAAAATAAAATGTTTTATTTGAGCCTTACAAAGAAAGCCTGGGAGCAATTAGAACCAATGAAGAAGAATTATGTTACATGAGAATACACAAAAATGGTTAAGTGAAAAACTGAGGCAAGGAAGGAAAGAAGAAAAGGCCTCCTATAAAAGATCAAAAAAGTAATCTAAACCTTGTCCTATTTCCCAAATTGAAATACCACATCCCCATAATCGAGCTTCTTCTAGCCGCATTGAAACTGATGTCAATGTTGGGTAGAACACTGCATGTTTCGTCTGTTCATCATCTACATAAAGGAAAAAATGCTCAGCACTGTTATTTTCCCATTGCAATTTAGGCTTATGCTTCTCCAGTAATGAAAGGTAATCCCTTCCGATGATCGCTCCGCCCCCAGAACCTGCAGTTTTACAGCAGATTAGATGTCCCTAACAAATGCCACAACTAAATTGATCAGAAGATGATGAAATGACCTTTGGAACACACTACTTGACATGAACAATCAAGTTTGAGAGTTCAATGTGAATTGTATGACGTATCTTAGGTCATGACTTGCTGGTTTATATTACTGGTTGGAAGACTCAGTAGGCAGTAAATGATGCACATGGCAACTAGTGAAGAAAATAAGAAAAAAGAAAGGACCTCAATTAGAGTTCCTATTAAACATTTGTTGGTGTCTTCTCCATGTTTATGTAAGCAAACTACGGATTTCTCCACAACGATCACATTAAGCAATGCACAACGATACAAACAAATAGCATAAAATGTACCTCCCGAAAGGACAAAATCATTCCCGTAGAAGTTAATGCCAAGGAATATCTTGTGCACTAAGGTTCGTGCGGTGTAGGGATTGCTACCAAGAAGCAGTTTTAATGTGAAACGGATCCACTTCAATGGTGCATTTGGACCTGGATTAGGAGGACCTGAGAAGTCATATGTCATAAGGGAGAAACCATCCACAGCATCATTCAACCTCTGCAGGTCATCGGGGCCAAAGTCATGCACTTGAAGCTTCTCTGAACGTGGTGGCCCAATAACATAGATCAACTGTAAATGTTTCCCATTATTCCTAGCTGAGCTCACAGAATGTAGTGCGTTCCCCAGTTGTTTGATAAACTCAAGTGCCTGGGCATGAACAAGGAAGAATAATCAAGAACATATAAATGATTGGTTCATTTTAGTAAGTTCAGGTTCCAGTAAATGCTTTTTACATGAAAAAGTACAAACCAGGACATAATTACTCGATTAGGCGTGCAATAACTTCTAGATAAGGCATGAATGTATAACATGTTTCTACATATTACATGTCAAGAAACGACTGTTGGCTAATATTTAACCGTGCCTATGATAATACTAAAAGTCAGATCGTAGAAGAAATTAATGTCATGTAAATTGTCACCTTATTCCTCATGTCAGGGTCATGCAAGACACCATAAGCAGTCCATGTAGACCAAGATTCAAGTACAATGCCATCGTAAACCATTTCCCTGAACATACATGTGAAACAAGCAACACACAATCAATGAAAATTAGACCCCAGTAACATAAACCTTTCTGATCATTATTGAAAATTCTTAGTGATTAAGACCCGTCTATAATCTTGTTTTACTTAAGAATTAAGAATGTCGAGAAGAAATAGACGACTTACTCGCACTCTGACACTATAAGCTTAATAGCTTTGTCTCTCAGTTTCTTCTTTCGAAGCAAATCCATTGGCAATGCTTCGAGAACAACTCTAGGTAACACCTACAATAGAAAACACAAATTTTGCACAACAGATTAAAGACTTCGATTTAAAAGACCTGTACAACTTAACAGAAGATAAAACTGATTAGTAAACATATCCAAGAACAAGAATAAGCCTTAAGCTTTTAAGGATTAAATGATCACTTCCAATACTGAACCTCTAACAACATACTAATATTGGTGTTCACCCCTTCATAATTGGCAGATTTAGGGGCTTTGACAGGAT
The DNA here is from genome assembly GCA_027563845.1 of Erythroxylum subrotundum. Taxonomy (NCBI): domain Eukaryota; kingdom Viridiplantae; phylum Streptophyta; class Magnoliopsida; order Malpighiales; family Erythroxylaceae; genus Erythroxylum; species Erythroxylum subrotundum. Next base: position 18,601,005 of record JAOQMQ010000009.1, on the reverse strand, counting down.
GAAGATATGTTACACATAAACCAGTTAATTCATGAAAACCACCCAAGTTTGTCTGTTTGCTTCATTCATATTTGCAACCAAAGAAAGAATACATGGTAGTTTTAGTTACCAAAGCATCTCCGTTCCTTCTAAGCTCTGAGATCCAACCTTGATCAGCGTTATGTCTTCCCTCCAGTACCAAACTCTTGCCTTGGCTAGCAACCCAAACGAACAACTCATTCTCACAACAACAATCGCAGTAGAAAAAAACCAATTCTTTCTTATCCAAACTCACGCGTACCTCTTCAGATCATACCATACGGGAGATAAATGTGTAAACTTGTTGGTGAACCGTTTTGCCATTTCGTAGCCCTTAGAGTTCCTGCAAATTGAACCACATAAGCGGATACTCAACTGAAGTTCAAAAATCACAACAACTAAGAACCTACCACGGAGTAATATAGGCCAATACAGGATAGGTATAATGCCTTTGAGATTCATTGCTTGAAACTTTATAATTCCCCTGAAATATGATAACTTTAAAGATTTAGATAAGAGCCGCCAAGAATTGCACAAAAGCACAATCTCGTCATCATCTTCTTACAGCTAGGATTTCCCGGTAAGTTAAGTCTGTCTCAAAAAGGCCTTCCACTTCTGTATGTGAACCTGTTACCGTGTCGTTCGTCTTCGGTCCGTACTTGATACTGTATACAAGTACAGACACGCCGGGAATTATAATGAAGAAGAGGATGAAAGTGAAGATGAGCTTGCGATCGGCCGCCGATGACTCCTGAAACTGATCAACTCCAGTGGCCGTGTCTGCTCGAGTTCGACGGTGATCAGAACTCGGAGCGACTCGGCGATCTCTCCTCTTCGCCATTTAGACTTGCCTCCGAATATGAAACATTAACAGAGTTGAGCAATGGATATGGCACTGGATATCTAAGAGTAAACGACGTCGCTTTGCAAACAAACTAGGGTTTGGGCCTGAAACTGCCTGAACAAAAATATATATATATGTGCCTCAAATGACATTGTAGGTAGGAAAGGAATGGGTGGGTCGGATCTAGGCCCATTGGACAAGCTATGAAACTCTGAATCCAGTTGGTGTTCTGATCCAACAAAACAATGCGTTTTTCACCAATTTCTTCAAATTTAAGTTTTATTTATTAAGTTCGAATTGAGTTTAATCCTTTTTTTTGTATTTTCTACCATATGCTATGGGTATCCACAATTTTCAGATTTTGATTTTTTCTATACAATTTGTTTTTTTTAATTACTTGAAAAGGTTTTACATTATTGAAAGTAAAATTTTATAATCAAATATATAGTAATTTTTAAAATAAACGCATTTTCTAAAACTTTGATTAAAAATAATGGTACAATACACACAATATAAATATTACATGTAGACTAATTAAATGTTACTGACATAATAATCCAAATCACCTCTTAAATATGATTCTAATAAATTAAATTTGATTTCATAATTTAAGATAATTATAATAAATTATTAATTTATCTCGAATTTAATTAGTTCAATTTAAATTTAAGAATTATGATTAATTGTCGGGTAAGCAATATTTGATTGTTTTATATATAATATTTATAATACCTATATTTTATCATTCATTTTTCATCAAAAATAAGAAAAAGATTCTCTTATTGTAATTTATCATAATTTTATTTAAAATATCTGCAATACAATTGCCAACCTAGAAAGTGATTCATGATTTATTTGAAGTGTAGTTGTATTTTGATTTGATTTTGGTTGGGTGTATATAATGATTTATAAAATAATATTAAATATTTTTATTAAAAAAAGGCTTTTTTTTTTCTTTTCAGTATTTATTAAGTAGGACCTCTTTACCAATTAAAGGTAACTAGACTCTGCTCAGGGACTTTAAATGAATGTCAATGACGACGGCGGATGATGACGATGATATATGTGTACATATATCAATGTCGCCATCTTCTTTTATGGTTACATGCATTTATGTCATTGTTTACATATGGCACTTTCAAGAAGAATATTCAACGTATCTCCGCCGCTCATCACCAATCATGTTCACGACCAACTTCTTCACTCTTTTGTCAGGTGCTAGATCTCCCATTATGGACGCTGTACATGCACAAAAGGTCGACACTACACACAAAATGACGGTAGTAAACAGACACAACAAGGTGTGAGTGACTTTGATTAAATAACCGATTAAACATTTCGACTTCTCTATTCTCACGTTACCTACCTTTTTTTTTTTTAATATCAGAAGGAAACGAGTACACATATTAAACTATAAATCAGAGAAAGGAAACCCCAGCTATATCCTCGAGAGGATATTAAAGCAACCCACAGGTGGGTACTGATACTAATGAATACCAAGATCTAAAGACTTGGCATGGTTTGCTAGCCAATCCGCGGCTCGATTAGCCTCTCGGTATATATGTCTAGCCTTCATAGTCCAATCGCGGTTGAGAAGTTGGTGGATCCCTTGAAGTAAAGTAGAGTGATGCTGATTGGTTGTAACTGAGAGCGATAAACTGTGAAGAACAGTCAAGGAATCTACTTCAAGTTCGATGTTACGATAACCCTCATTCCAAGCTAGAGTGAGGCTCGAAAAAATTCCCCATAATTCAGCACAAACCGAGGTGCAATACCTGATATTATACCCAAAACCTCCGACCCATCTGCCTGTGCTGTCCCTAAGAAGACCCCCTGCTGTAGCGTGCGAAGTCGAGGGTTGGTAGGCTCCATCCGTATTAAGACCTATCCAGTCCTGTTGGGGGTTGGTCCAGCCCACCAGAGTCGCTCTCCTCACTTGAGGGGTCTGTATTGCTTTGCGAACTAGTAACTTGGCTTGAACGAACGAATGCACATATTGGAGCACGATACGGTGCGGATTCAACGGCCAAGAAAACTTGGGATGAAAATGGATTGGTTCCGCCAATTCCAAAGAAACCAACATGCTGTTCCAAATATTAACGACCAATCGAGCCCCTGAATGTGGGTATGTCGCTGAAAATTAGTCATTAGCCAATACCCGAAAAAATTCCCCATAATTCAGCACAAACCGAGGTGCAATACCCGATATTATACCCAAAACCTCCGACCCATCTGCCTGTGCTGTCCCTAAGAAGACCCCCTGCTGTAGCGTGCGAAGTCGAGGGTTGGTAGGCTCCATCCGTATTAAGACCTATCCAGTCCTGTTGGGGGTTGGTCCAGCCCACCAGAGTCGCTCTCCTCACTTGAGGGGTCTGTATTGCTTTGCGAACTAGTAACTTGGCTTGAACGAACGAATGCACATATTGGAGCACGATACGGTGCGGATTCAACGGCCAAGAAAACTTGGGATGAAAATGGATTGGTTCCGCCAATTCCAAAGAAACCAACATGCTGTTCCAAATATTAACGACCAATCGAGCCCCTGAATGTGGGTATGTCGCTGAAAATTAGTCATTAGCCAATACTTCAAGTCGGCCTGGAAGAATCCGTCCGAGATGATAGAAGTGGGAAAGCTACTCCAAAATTGGTGTGCGCGACAACCATCCCGAACAATTAAAAAAAGAAAAGCTGAGTGACGACATGTCATGCACCATGCAAAAGATTGGCCAATGTAGAGTCGTCAACCTTTTGAACCTAGTTCAGGGGCCATTGACGAGATGTGGCGCAGCGTGTATCAGAGGGATAGCAAGAAGGGCTCAAAATCTAAAGATTATATTGGAAAGAAGAACATTCATGGGCGAGCTTCCCGAAGATATATACCTTGACATGTTAGAATGTAATACTTAGAATTTTGGTTAGATGGTCCAAAACAAGAGTAAACAGAGTGAGACAGTATACATATACGAAGTTTTGTTATGTTCCAAAGGATACGTACGTGGGATGAGAAATGCTCTTTCATGGAGATAATGGGCACGACTGAGATGCTGAAAGGTGACTTTGTTCTTTGTTTACGTGGACTGAGACTGGTCGTTATGGCTCTTTAACTCCTAGTTCTGATTAGAGTGTCATTTGGGAATCAGAATGGTCCCGTCCAATCACTAATTCCGAGGATAAATGGAGAAATATCATAAAAATAATAAATTTTAAAATAAAAATAAGAGAGTTATAATGAATTTCACCCTTCAAATCACTTCAAGAACTGGAGAATATAATATTCAGTTGCGTATGACAACCTTAACTCAACGGAAACACAAACCAACAAAAGCACGGACGAATGCATGTCTGCATGCTATTCTAAACATAACGACAATCTGACATCTTAATTAGGTGAGGCATTCAGCATTGTGCTCTATAAAAAGATCTACAGCTCATTCCTGAGAGCATCAGATGAAGAAAGCAATTCATATCATCTCTCTCCAAGCCACTGGTTGCTCGCTCCCCCTCAAGGGCTTCCCAAATTGCAACCTTCCGTACTTAGTTCTTACTTACTTACAACTTAGTACGTAAGTCCACTCTTGCCGACAAAGGCCAGTTGGGAGCCACTGAGGGGGACACGAGAAGCCCGTGCCTTGCCAACGAACATCATCATCATCATCATCTGCTTTACTTGTTGATGCATGTTCCCTGTCTTCGATCATATTTATTCACTTGTCTTCCACGTTTCTTGGAAGTAAATTGCTTCACTAGTTAACCTCGTAACTTCTCTTAGTTTACTGTTACCTCTATGATCCTTTCCCTACACCAGCCAGTTTTTACTGCGGAATTTGGGATATGGATGATTAGTTTTTACTGCAGAAATTGCATATAATATTCTTCTTTATTTTTTAATGTCTTGAGTTTGTGTTTCAGCATAAAAATATAATGCAACATGGCACTCCTTAAAAGTTCTCTGACATGCATCACTAAGCATCAACAATGGTTATTGCCAAATTCCAGGATTTTTGTGTTCGGTCATAACAACATGCTTCATTTCAGCTCCTACTGTCTATGACAAAAGCCAAGGAGTTCAGTTTCGGTTTTCATATCAAGAGTAAATCGCAAAAGTCAATAGATTGTCAAAACCTTTGAGCTAAACCTCAAACGTTAAGGGCAGGGCCGTTCCTATAGTTTTGTAGCCTTGGGTAAAATTAAAAAAAAGGCCCCAATAAATCGACAATATGCTTAAGTTTACATATTTGTATGAAAAAGTCATTTATTTTTCATACAAATATGTAAACTTAAGTTTATTGTCGATTTATTGGGGCCCTTTTTTTTTAAGCCAACGTTAAAATCATTAAATACACAGAGGATCATGATTTATAAAAAACAATTTCTCTGTGCATTTCTAGACGCAAAATTATTAATAATATTATCAAGATCAATATTGTCCAACATATCCTTCTCAATATATAACATAGCTAAACCATTCAACCGTTCTTGTGATATTGATGACCTTAATTAGGTTTTCAATAATTTTAACTTTGAAAAACTTCTCTCAGCTGATACAGGAAAAAAAAATAGCAAAATTTAATATCTAATATTAAAAATAAAAAACAAAGAGTAAAAATATATTAAAAAATCAAAAACTTTACCTTTAAATTATACTCAGAACTCAGAAGACAGAATCGTAAATTTTTTGCTGCTAATTTTTGAGTTGGTGTATTTTAAATACATATATTGATGAAAATAAAAGAATTAGAAGATAAAAGTATACTTAAATATTTCAAGACTATTTATAAGCACGAGGACCATAAAATTATCTTTCCTTAAAAAAATATATTATAAAGTTGGCTTATAACGTTAAAGTCATTAAAAATGACTTCAACGTTATAGTCATTAATGATTATAACGTTAAAGTAACGTTGCCGGCTTAAGAGTTAAAGTCATTTTTTTAGCCAACTTTATAACTTAAGCCAACGTTAACGTTCCTTGTTCGTAGACGGTAGATAAAGACTTTTATACATGGTAA
>JAOQMQ010000009.1:18567650-18577908 GCA_027563845.1 Erythroxylum subrotundum | reverse complement strand
ATTAATTTGTGCCAATTGGAAATGTTTGTAAGTGTTTGTGTATGAAATAGGCCCAACGGCCCAAAGTGGATAGGTTTTTAACCAAAAAGGGGCGTGAATGAAATTGAGCCCTAATTGATCATTGAACTGTTGATTGTAATACCTTGAAAAAAAAAACAAGGTGCCATCGTGCTTTTAAATTGATTTAACCCACTTTGGAAATGGACTTTTGCAATACTAATGTTTCAAAAAAAAATGTATACTGAATTTTTTTTATCTGAGTTATTGTTTCAAGAAAATTTTATACCGACTCGTGAATGATTGAGTGTTCTAGCGTGCCACCTTCGCGGGCACGGACTCGGATATCATCGTCGATGTCGGGTTCGGGTCTTGCGGGAGTGAGGTGCTACAATCAAGCTTGCCTCAAATCCAGTTTTTCATGGGAGAACAAAACACATTGAAGTTCGTCACCATTTTATTGGAGAAAAAGTTTTGAATCAAGAAATTCAGTTGAAAGGGATACATACCAGCAATCAGGTAGCAGATATATTTACAAAGGCTCTAGCCAAGCCTGACTTTGAAAAGTTTAAAGCTGCTCATAGTGTCATTGATATTAAGTATGCACTAAGGGGGAGTATTACAAATTAGTGCATCTTAATGACTTCGTTCCTTTTTATTTCTACTGTCATTTGTTTAGTTGAACAGGTCAAGTGTCTGTTGCTATTTTCCTGGGATAAAGTGGGTTAGTAGCAAAGAGTCAATAACAGAGTATTTTTCACTCTGATTTAGTAGGATATTTTGGGAGTTCTTTTAGGGAATTTGTTATGTCTTTAGTTTATAAGTATTCACATCTGATGTAATTCTTCTTCATGCTTTCAATAATACATCAGCTTATTCTCCAAGTAATTGTCTTTGCTCATTGCTTCGTTAAGAGTTTTCTGGTTTTAATTTTGTTTTATAATAGACCTTGCCACTATCAAAACTGCCTTACCTATATGCAGCGAGTCGAAGCTTGGGACTTGTAAAAATTCACTGAAAGTTGTGTTAGATATGAAAGTATAAGTGCTTTTTGATTCTGATTCTTGTGATTTGGCGTTCCCTCGTCTTTTTGGTGCTCCAACGTAAATGACAGCTAGTTGTTGCCAGATATAAGCAAACCAAGCGACTACTGGTTTGGACATTGGAGAAGAAGAAGCATTTGATTCTTCAAAGTTCAAAGGAAATTAGCTAGTTTTTATTCACAAGAGTCAAAAGCAAAAATTGAACTAAAAGCCAGTTTGGTTCTTACTTTGTTAAAAACAACCGGTCCGGTTGATTTTTATATCCTTGATATTTGCATGACTGCTTTTTTAACTCGCCTGCCTCATCCTCCTGACCCCAATAAGCAATGGGCTAAGATATGGAAGATTAATCTACCCCAAAAGTTCCGATTCTTTATCTGGTAGATTTGCTGGTCCCCCTTGTCCACGAACGAGCTCCGTTATAACCGGGGAATGGTGTCGTCTCCCCATTGTCAACGGTGTGGTCAAGGCTGGGAAACCCACACCCATGCACTGAGGGATTGCCTATGGGCGCAAGCTCTGTGGGTCTCCATCCCCGGGGGGTAGACGACTTATTCTTCCGCCTTAATTTAGACGATTGGATCACCTACTATGTCCTGGATTCTTCCCGCCCTTTTCATCTTGTGTTACGCTTTGTCATCATGGCTTGGATAATTTGGAATGCCCAAAACACAGAGGTTTTTCGTCAAAAGATCATGTCGACTGTAGGACAAATCCAGTGGTTCAAAAGGCTCCTTGATGATTGCACAAGCTTTTGCTTGACAGTTCCTTCGCAACACCTCCCCAGATGGGTAGCTTGGTCGGCGCCATCCCCCAGATTCATCAAACTTAATGTGGATTCGGCTGGCAATTCGGGGCCCGCCGGCTTTGGTGGCCTCTTGCGTGATGATACGGGGACGTGGCTTGTAGGTTACTTTGGATTCATTGGTCATGCTACTATTATGCTTGCTGAACTTCAAGCGATTAAGCATGGTTTGGCATTGGGTTGGCAGAGCGGCTATCGTTTCATCGTTGTGGAATCGGATTCCCAAGAAGCCATCGACCTGGTCGTGAGTATTTGCCCGCGTTCCCACCCTTATTTGACTGTTATTGAGGATATCAGGACTCTGGTGCAGCGAGAGTGGGTTTGTTCCATCGTCCATACCTTTCGGGAGGGTAATCGATGTGCTGACGTCTTGGCCAAATATGGTGCCTCTCACCGCCACAGCTGGACTATTTGGGAAGATCCTATCCCAGGCACCCGTCAGCTTCTGGCTCAGGACGCTTCCTCTGTGGCTGTCCTACGGCCCTAGTCTTTTTTGTTGCGTTTTCTTTTCCTTTTCAACAAAAAAAACATATTTGCATGGCCCTAAAACAGTAAAAGCCGTCAGCTTTCATGAACTCTTAACCAAAAGTAACTTTCTTGAAATCGCATTGGAGTAATACGGGCCTTTACTTTCATCCTCAAAAAGCCCAAAGCCCATGAAACTAAACCCTTTTGTACATTTGAGAAAAGTTATCAAGCGTGATCCATCGAATCCAGTTAATATAAGCGTCAGTCCACCTAATCAATACTATTTTTTATAATAACAAAATTTATAATTATTACTTTCTGAATATGAAACTAATCATTCGTAAATTATATATTCTAAAGAACTAATAAAAATTAAAATTGAGTATCATTTCCAAACTTTTAATTAAGTTTATTAAATAATTTGTAATACTGCAATTCAAACTTTCAATATTTTAAAAAGTATAATAATTTATAAATTATGCTTTTAAAAAAATTTATATCAATAAATTTAAGGATTAATTATAAAAAATTAAATTTTACTCAAATTTTCAATACTAACTTTAACTTTAAAAACTAACACTAAAATACTCCAACTTATAATTTTTAGCAAAAAGATCCAACGTAAATTCTTCATTATGTGGATGTCAAGGCGAAACCGGTCACGTTAATATTTTTATCACATCCCTAGTACCTATTGTATCTATACGACATATGAATTTTACTATTTAATAAATTAAAAATATAATTATACACTGCTTTATAATTATTTTAGGGAGTATCGTATTTTTATTTTATAAAATAATAAAATTCACATATGACACAAATATAATATATGATTGTCATGTAGAAAAAAAAATACTAATTTACAAATTGACCCTAAATTTAGGGATGTCACCTGACCAGACCGAAATAATAAAAACAACGTCATTTTATAATTTTTTTAGAAAATAAGGATGAGCAGTGGGCGAGCCAGGCCATGGTCGTCTTGCATGAGTCCATTGACATCCCTACCTTAATATTAAGGTATCTTCAAAATCGTAACTTCAAATTTTTTGTGTGATTTACTTTAATAACTCTTGTTGTTAAAATTTGATTAGTTTATGAATTAATCGGTCAATTTTGTAAATTAATAAATTTTTATAAATTATTTAATTTTCATTTAACAATATTTTTTATTAAACTTCCCAATTTTTTTATGAATAAAGACAATAATATTTCAATTTTTTTACTTTTATTAAATATTTAACCTGTTTTACGACTATCTAATATCAATTATATCTTTTAATCCTTAAACTTCTTTTCTTATCAGTTTAATTTTCGGTCGGATTTTTAAAATATTATTTTTTGTACATTTCAAATGTATTACAAAACAACCTTATGTCTTTTAAATCCTTTATAAACTATAATAATAATAATAATAAGATGCTTAACAGCATAATTAACTCACCTGGATAAAAGCTTCAAATTGGATTAGTATGAATATTTAACTTATTAAACATGTTTGAAGAGGTTATTGCTCACTACGTTAAAACCAACACACAAGCCTTAACTTTGAGGCGCGAGACAAACCCTGACTCCCACAGTCTTGGAACTGGTGGGTGATCACGGTCTTAAATTTCTTAAATTTCTTATTACCCTTTTTGTCACTTTCGAATATATTAAAATAATATAATTAATTAAAATATATTAAAATTTGAAGTAAAACAAATTTAACAAATTTTTTTCTTTTTTAGCAAAACAATTTAATTAATTATTAAAATATATTAAAATTAAATATAATTAATTAAAATATATTAAAATTTGATGTAAAAAATTTAAAATTTAAAATTTTTTCTTTTCTAACAAACAATGTAATTAATTAAATATAATTAATTATAATATATTAAAATTTAATGTAAAAAAATTAACAAATTTTTATTTCTCAAAATTTTTAATAAGTTCACCGTTATTAATAATAATGATAATTATTCTTTAATTTTATCCATTATAATTATAATAATTATATTCATTCTCATTTCTTATTATCATTATCAACGTGAAGCTACTGTCCGAATAGTTTCTTGAGAGTTATAACGGATGAGTTTCTACTTCCACTAGCTACAGTTAACATCGACTATGCATTGGCAATGGATACAGATCTTCGTCTATTTGATTTACTTCCCATGTCACGACATGACTTTTCTTCAGATTTTCATTTTTACTGAACGTATCGTATGGACAAAAGACCGCCAATTCTTTGAAGCTAAGTTCCATGACATATCAAGAAGTTTGATCAGTGACTGGTTATCGGATAAATCGAGTAAAAACGCATAGGGCTCGTGGAATCCACACTATTGTTAACTTCTGTGTAAAGAACTAGTGTTTGGTTTTCTTTGCGATACCCAATAGAAATCCAAGTTCTCGGACATAATCATGTGTCGTCGTCTGTCTTCACATCAAACTACACGACTATTCACTGTCCAAAGAATTTATGCCATCTTACTGTTCTGCCGTGGTTGTCGAGGTACACAGTTCGGCTCCTTGTCCTACATGTTGCCCTTCGTCGCACCGTGATGTGTTTTCAATAAATTTCGCGGACCTCGAGGTAGGGGGAGAGATTTGATTGACGGTAAAGGGTTTTCTTTTCAGGCTAATCTGGGGTGTCAGAGACTGAGATACTTGTGGTTCAGAAGCTGTAAGGCTGTAACAGTTTGTTCAGGGCAATGGCATGTAGTTCTATGAACATTTCACCTACTCAGGCAACTAGTTCATTTGTCCTGAGAGAATGCAATGGTCTTCGACGTTCGAAGTCAGGCAATGACTTGTTCCAGCAAACTAAGATGCGGAGGTCCCTGTCGGACAACCACATTTGCTATTCCATAAATGGTATTCGTGCCACTGCAACGCAACCAAAGCTAACGAACAGCCACTCCCTTGGCATTTTTCCATTCCAGATATCGTGCTCCATGATACCAAACGCTCTCAGGTCATTTCTCTTTGAGCCTGAGACTAGTAAAGACATGGTTATGGAGGAGAACGATTTGAGCATGGTTGAAGCGTTGCAGGAAGACAACATCGAGGATGAGAACGATGAAAAGGAGGTAGAGAGGAGGGCAAATTGGGTTGAGAGGTTACTGGAGATCAGGAGTCACTGGTCGTCTTGCATCAACTATGACAGCAGTGGTTGCAGCAGGGGAGAAGGACAAACAGGAGGCAGCAAGGGACCTTCAGTCACTTCATTCCTCCCCTTGTGAATGGCTGGTTTGTGATGATTATAGCACCTGTACTCGATACTTTGTGATTCAGGTAATATAACATGTTATTCTCCATTTAATTTAGGTAAGGCATCAAATAAAGGAATCTATTACTGAAAAGATACTGACGTAATAGAAAATATGTTGTTCTCGGAATTGCAGGGATCCGACTCCCTGGCATCTTGGCAGGCAAACCTCTTCTTTGAACCTGCAAAATTTGAGGTTAGTAGTTTTTACAGAAATTTCATTTTTGAGTGAGACCAACTACTTGAAAGAGGCAGAAAGACCAACAAACTGGACATCAATTGTTACCGACAAACTGCACATCAATTGTTTGTTGCAGGGGACAGAGGCGCTTGTTCACAGAGGGATTTATGAGGCAGCAAAAGGCATATATGAGCAGTTCATGCCAAAAATAATTGAGCACTTGATTCCATACGGAGAATGTGCAAAGCTGCAATTTACCGGTCATTCTCTTGGGGGCAGTCTCTCTCTTTTAGTCAGCTTGATGCTTCTGAGCAGGAAGCTGGTAAAGCCTTTGGCCCTGAGGCCAGTTGTCACTTTTGGCTCACCATTTATCTTCTGTAGTGGCCAACAGATCTTGAATGATTTAGGGTTGGATGAAAACCATGTTCACAGTGTGATGATGCATAGAGATATTGTCCCAAGAGCTTTCTCCTGCAACTACCCCAAGCATGTAGCAATGTTACTCAAGCGTCTAAATGGCACCTTCCGGTCACACCCCTGTCTGATTAAGAATGTAAGTATCCACTTGGTTATCTTGCAAAGTAGCAGCCCAGAATTCTTTAATCGCATTTGATCAATGTGTAGGATCTTGTCCGAATACATATTTGATCCCTTGCTAACTCTGGCATCTTATAGTCTATCTGGGTGATATAATGCTCAAATATTCAAGGGTCTTAGACTCCAGCCACCGGAATCCTATGAAGCTTCATCCAACGTTTAGTGTGTGAAATACTTACTGAATCAAAAATCTGTTACTGCCACAGTTACTACATAAATTTCTGTCTCACTTTTTCGGGCTTTTCTATGCAGAAACTGCTGTACAAGCCGATCGGTAAACTGTTCATTCTTCAAGCTGATGAGAAATTGTCTCCTCCACACCCATTACTACCCCAAGGGAATGCCCTCTATGCTTTCATCAATGCTCAATCAGGAAACTATGCAAGTGCCTTAAAAGCATTTCTCAATTGCCCTCATCCACTGGAAACTCTGAGTGATCCAACAGCCTATGGTTCAGAAGGTACAATCTTACGGGACCATGATTCAAGCAATTACCTGAAGGCAGTGAATGGAGTTCTGAGGAAAAACACAAGGTTGTTTGAGCGGTATGATAGAAAACCAAGGAATGCTCTATGGCCACTGCTCAATTCACCGTCTCCACGCTCATGGCACCACAGCAATAATTTGAAGAGTAGCAAGTTAGCAAAGAAGGAAATAGTGAGCGGTGTGTGAATGATTTTGTCTAGTTCTCCAAGAAGTAGAGGGGAGAATAGTAAAATTCCTGTGCTTTTCCCCACTTCCCCAACCTATTTATTCATATGTTTGTTGTACATATTTTCCATATGTACAGGCCTTCACGTCCTACCTCTTAATGTAGTATTTATGGCTGATCTACACCTTAATAAGAAAGCTATCATTACTTGTAGCAAAGAAAAATGCAAACTGACCCTCTGATGTGGTCTGTGTGTTGATGAAGTATATTCTCCACGCACAAAACTCCAATTAGGCCCCACTAATATCAATTTACAAATGTATTAATTTTTTCCATTAATATGATCTCTCAAAGGTCCATCATTATATTAATATCACTATGCAATGTTTGTCAAAAGGAGTTTACAGAGTGGTGGAATTGAATAGAGATGATATCATTGATCCACAACATTGATAACAGAAGCACTCTTATGGGGCATTACATTGATGAGGATAATTCTAACCTAAATAGGTTGTCAGCTGTCCCATAGGTGTCTGTCTTCCAATGGTGCTACAATTCCTATTCCTATCTCTTCAATACCTCTGTTAATATGCCTATATTCCAGGAGATTCAAGAGAAAAGTTGTGTAAATTGATAAAACGAGGAGTTTGACATTATCGTTTACCATTTTCAGCCATCTTTTCTGGATTTCATGAGCTGTGTTGAAAATGCCAACAGTAGGTTGATTGCATGCAAAGCACTTCTTGTTTGGATGCCGAGAACCAGAGCAGGGGAGAAAAGTTAGGCTGAGTTAAAATAAAACAAATGAAAAATAATTAAGAACCCAAAAATTTGTGTATTATTACCACTTATTTATGATACTGAAGTATGTTAAAGAATTTCACAAGCCAGAAGCATCGGTTAATACTAAAAACATTAAGCCCTCTGGGCGTCCAATCCCTACTGTCCAACAAAGGCATACTCGTAGACACAAACATATTGGACTACAAATATCATGCAACAATTAATCAATATCTGAAGTAGCACAAAGAGGCTACCTTCAAAGCACAATGTTCACAGAAGTGGCGCTTGCACTTTGCATCGACAGGATCTTGAAAAGGTTGCCAACATATGAAACATGCAAATGATAATGCATCATCACCATTATCATCACCACCTTGGCCTATATCCCCCAGATCTTCCTCAAGAGCCCTCAAGATCCCTTAGAGCCAAAATTTTCTTCCTAAGTTTCTCAGACTCCTGCCATTCCTTCTCCAACTGCCATCCAGATTTATAATCTCCTCTATCATGCATGAATTTACATGAATCTCCATATCCACAATAACCAGTTTCTTTGTAATCCTTGCATATGTCTGGTTGGTAGTCAAACCTTGCTGACACTCTAATGTGAGCAGAAGCCCTAAGAGGCCCATGTGCTCCACCAGCTTTCTCACTTGATATTGTTTGCTCTCGTCGAAATCCTGCTTTATGATCAGTATAACTGTGAATTCCTTTATAGTGCTTTTCATCACCAATGCTTTGGTTTTTACCCTTCAAAGCCTCTTCTGATTGCATAAGAGCCCTTTCCTGAATTGCATGAGCGTCTTTAGAAAATTCAGTCTCAGTCTCCAATACTGCTGTAGCTCTGCCGTCATTATGAATTTGAATTTCCTTTGACGACTCAAATTGAAATATTCGCCAGACAATTTCTTCGTTTGATTCAGTGGATGCAGAGCTCTTGGAAGATCTGGTTGAAAAAAACAACTTATTATCAGGTTTTATGGCTTTTTTCTGATTTTGTGACGAAAAGCTTTCACTTTTTGAATCCTGGTCCCCATCTCCATCTTCCTCGATTGCCCTCTTCCTAATGTTCTTCTTCCTTGATGGTTTTTTGAAAAAGTTGCACACTACACAAACGAAAACAAAACCACAGTTGTTATACCAAGAAAAGACAATCAGTTCTCGAGAAACAATAAACATCAGAATAAAGATGAGCAAAAGAAGTATACTTACATTCTTCGGACCGCTGATCTTCACCTGCATCCGCCATATTGAAGTGCAAAAGGCGAAAATGTATCTGGTGACAAAATTAAAAGCAAAAAACATCAGATTTCCTCGAATTATATAATTCCCTATACAACCAAAATGGCTACACATATCATTTTTGTGATTCCAGTTTCGGAGGGAAGAGAATTGATCATTTTTAATAAAAGAACTAAACTTTAAGTATGATCAAAACCAAACCACAATAGAATCTGAGATTGTTGTACTTCAAATTATCTGAACAAATCAAGAACTGGAACAAATAGAAATCAAGTTGGAATCTACAGAACCCAAGTTTGATCCGTACATAAGAGGTGACGGAAGTTGCTTAGACGTCGACAAAGCCAACACACGGCGGCAACAAAACGAACAGTGAACGAACAATACACAAGATGGCCGTTAAGAATCAGAAGAGAGTAGCCAGAAAGAAAGAGCTGAAGATGGCACCGAAACGCCGTTCAGCTTCGGGTTTTAAATTTTGGGTACGGGTAACCCAACTTATCCTAAACCGAACCGACTTACAAGTCATTTCAGATGACCCGACCCGATATCGAGTCTGACTAAAGTCGGACTTCCCATTAGAGCTTGGGCTTTTAGAAATAAATATATAGTATAAATTATCTAATTTGTTATTTTAGTTTTTAATATTTTGATTAGATTATTTTAATAACTTTTGATTTAAAAAATTAATTAATTTTATAAGTTAATAAGTTATTATAAATTAATTTTAATTTAATTTTTAATTTGTTTTTAAATTTGAAGTTAAATTTTAAATAAGATAATCTTTTTAAATCAAATTTTATTTTATTTAATCTTTATTCTATTTTATAATATTCTAATACCTACTCAACCTTTTAAACTTTAAATTTTTATTTTATCAATTTAACTTCAGTTTTTAAAATATTTTGAATTTGTATATTTTTAGTAAAAAGAATGATTAAATTATTTTTAAAGTTTTAAACAGTGTATTTAATATCGTACCGTTCCGGCCGAAAACCGGTACCGGAACGGTCATCTGGGTACCGGGTATAAATTCTGGTCGGTACCGGTCGGTACCGCCAATACCGGTATATATCGGGACCATTCTGTAAATTTAAAAGTTTGGAGGGACTAAATTGAAAATAAAAAAAATTAACCTAATTTTATCTACCCGACTACCCCCACCCCCCGCGACGTTTCTGGATCTGGATCTCTTCCTTCGATTTCTCCTTCCTCTCCTCTCCTCGCCGCTGCT
>JAOQMQ010000009.1:18546231-18558780 GCA_027563845.1 Erythroxylum subrotundum | reverse complement strand
GGTCTTCACCAGATCAACCTTCTTCACCCCAGCTCCAGAGGTAGTTACCCTGTCTCTCCAAGCCAGTAAGTGTAAGATTTCTGAACATTTACAAGAATCACGTTTCATCTTATTGAAATCCTTTTGTGAAATTGCAGCCTGATTTAACCAATTCTGCTAGCACATCCTTTATTTATTTGTTTAGCTCATGATGTTTTGTGATCTTTTTTTTATTTGTCATCTAAGCAGGGGGGGTTTGATTTTATTGCCAGATCAGTGGCACACATGAATTATCAGTTGAAGATCTTCCCACCTCTGGCGTTTCCAAACAATGGTGGGAGAAACTATAATGACAAACCCTTCAATTCCCAGGGATTTTTGTTCTCACCTCATCATACATAGAAGGGAGAAATTCATGCTTCTGACATATTCTCTTGGAAAAGGTCAGATACTCCCCTCATACTTGTTTGTACACTACACGTCAGGACAGGATATATAGTGGGTTGGCAGTAGAAAGGATGATGAATGATTCGATGATTAGGCTTGTGATAGGCTCAACACATTTTAACACCGCCAATTTAGAAAGCCCACAGTTTTAGAATCTAGGGTTTATCTTTTCGTCAGGATTTTTCATCCATTCACAAATTCAGGTTCAGGTATCGCTTTCCACACCAAAACTCCTGTTATTGTAGTCATACAACCCTCAAAATAGTTGAAAATTACTTTAAACGGTTTATTTTGACAAGATATGATAAAACGGTCCTCTTAAACAATTACAAGTTTCAGTTATTTCAGTCCTTTTATATTATAAAAAGTAAATATTTTTGTTATTTATCATATACAAAATCTCCATTTTCCGTATTCAATAGGACATTGCCGAATCAATAGTAAATAATATTGTCAAAATATAACGTTTTGTTTATAATAAAGAGTTAATTATAAAAATCAAAATTTACCCAATTTTGTAATATTAGTTTGAATTTAATTTTTAGCATAGCTTTGGACCAAAAGTTCCAATTTTATTGGATCACCGCTTTTGTGGCTGAGAGTTAATTATAGTGAACACTTGTTTTTTTTGTTGGCTGTTTAGCTTTAGCTTTAGTTTTTGACTTTTATTTTGATGGTAGTTATTGTAATCGGAATCATTGAAGTTGTCATTCTCTTTGTCTCTGTCTTATTATCTTAGAATCAAAGTTGCCATTTGCACCTTATTAAATAATATTTTCAACAAAGTATAAAGTAATATTAAAAATAACAGCGAGTTTTATTTAATTTTTAAATAAAATTTTAAGATATAAATTCCATATTTGATTAATATATAAAATAATCATTTTTAATTTCTTTTAATATATAATGTTATATAGCCCAAACTAATAACCTAATAATTAATTTCCCAAAAAAAAAACCTAATTATTAGAAGTTGAAATAAATTTTGTAATGTTTCAATAGAGTATGTCTCTTAAATAATTTCAGCTTGAATTTATTTCTTAACATTTCTTACAAAATTTAAGGAATAAGAGTAACCTTTTTGAAATAAATTAAGAGACATACTCTATTGAAACATTACATTGTTGATAGGAAAAATGAGAATAATTTTGAAGTTAAGTAACAATTTTGTTAAGAAATTATTCCATCAAAATGATTTTAATCCATAAATAAAACTGAATTATATATTATTTTAGCACATTTTTCTTCAATAACTTTCATTTATGCATATAATATATCATAATAAATTTATGCAAAATAAGAGTGACAGAATTGACTATGTTTTAAAAATGGGATCGGAAGTTAAACCGATAAAAGAAGAGATTTAAGGTTTAAAAGGTTTGACAAATTTAATTAAAAAATTATTAAATAAAAATTTATTTATTTAGTTTCGTTTATAAAAATGCATTATTTTACTGACTGATTAATTAAAAATTAATTAATTTTAAATAATAAAAAGTATTAAAATAAATTGATAAAAAATTGTACAATTTCAAAACTTTTACAATTGAAGGTTTAATTTTTTAATTGTTAATAATTAGCACTCCTGAGTGAACATCTTAATTACAGGATTTTGATTTTATGCGAAAACAAAATATAGAATCTGACTTATATATTATTTAACAAATCTTAATAAATACTCACGTATAACTCCAAAACTGACCCATCATTTGGACGACATGCGGGATTCTTACAACTCAATGAAACACCCCCCAAATCATGATGTGATGAACGGCCAGAAGCAAGCCACGCTCCGCCGATAACTTGTGGACAAGCGTACAGCTGTAAGCCGAGCGTGTGTGTTGGGCATGACGTGTGGAGATATGTATGCATAAGGAAAGAAGAGGAATCGCTTCTCATGCGTGATGGACTTATTGGTCTCTCTCTCTTTCTAATAATTTAGTTATTGATTTCTTTTCTTTTTTTCTTTATTCGGGTGCTAATCATTGAAGCTGTTTACTAATAAAGGTTTGTCTGTTAGTTATCGTTTTAAAAACTAAAGTCACCGTTAATTCCGTTTTTACCGGAACAGATTTGTTTTGATTATAATATTTTTATCATATTTTATTAAATTTTATTCACATATTTATATAGACTTTATATAAATATATAAATAAGATTTAATAAAATAGAATTGAAACAGAGTAATTAAAACAAAAAATTTAATATGCGTTTTTACATCTTAAAACAAATATAACAAGTTTCTCTTTTTAAAATTTTCTATTAATTTAAGTTTTCAAACACAAATAATAAAATCTTAAATTAAATATAATAAATTTTCTAAATTTTATGTTTAAGCAAGACTTCAATTAGGTGGTAGTTGAACATAAATATCTTATAACAAAGAGCATATGAGACTCTTTTCCGGTGAATTGAAAACAGCATTTTGTGGTCCTGACCAATCGAAGGGGCACATGATATTCGGAATATCTCGTTTGTAAACTTTTCTAAGGCTTGATGGGCACAGATGAAAACTTTTCTAAGGCTGGACCACTTCAATGATCAAAAAATCTAACCCATTTTATCAATTTAATTGTACAATTTTAGTTTATTTTTAAATTTTTTATTTATTTTAATATTTTATTATTAAGTATTATTAATTTTTATTTAACAGTATTTTAATTAAACTTTAAATTTTTCACATTTTTTACACTCATATTTTAAAATATAATTTATGTATTTATTGTAATTTTATTTATATAATAATTTAGCGTGTCAGTTTTACTTATTTAATTTTTTAACTTGCATCATTTTTTTATTGTCACATCTGCATGTGAGTTTACTGTTTAAAAAATTGCCTCTTTATTATGTAGAGGTAAAACTGCGTACTATTAAACTTTCTCAAACTCTACTTTATTATAAAATTTAGGACTGAATGTGCCGAGGATGATAAAATCGAACAATTATTACAATGACATGCGAAAAAGTAAAGCAACAACAAACAAATTGGGATATTGAAATATATGCCAATCTTGTCATTTATTTTTGGCCTTCGCATAAAAGTTTAGTGAAACTCTGTGCCTGTATTGTCACAGAGGTTCTTTTTCACTCCAATCTGGAAACTTGACGGGTGATACACGCTTTCACCTGATCGGGTAACGGTCCGATGTTGAAGGTTGTTAAAATTTTAAAATATATAATTATTCAAAAAAAAATTTAAGCTTTCCGAATCAATTTTAATCATAGAATTTTGTTTCATCTTAGTAAAATATATTGATATTTCATTTTTATTTAAAATTTTAGGTTTTAGTTACATCTAATTTTAATAATTTTAATTAAATAAAAATAATAAATAGTTTGTATGTTCACGATCAACTACTCGAGCTTAAGTTAAATGTGTTAAATAAAATAACTTAATTTTGAATAAAATAATATTATTTAAAATTTTACATTAAAAATTAATTGAGATTGGTATAAAAAAGAGAAAATAAAAAGTTTTTACCTCCCACTCTTTCTCCGTTAAACTCTAATCTTACAACTTATTTGTTTTATAAGCAATCTTAAACTTTTTAATACATAAGATCCTTAGAAGAGGTGAGTGTAGAGTATATTTGTCACTGCGTCTAAACTCTAGGTGACTTGACCCAAGATTCAAAATTTTCAGAAGAGGAAGAAAGCAGAAAGAAACATTCATTATACTTCAAACTCCATTCAAGCATTAGATGTCATAAGCCATGATTAAAGATTGAATGGAGAGTCCAGATAGTTAGGGAGATTTATATTTCTAACATTTGCTTCGCTTATAATGGTAAGGATACTCTTCAGTTGTAAGTACGCTTGAATTACGCTGGGATGGAGTTTGAAGTACAATAAGTGTTTCTTTCTAGTTCCTTTCTCTCTTGAAAACTTTGAGTCTTAAGTCAAGTTACCTACACTTTAGATGCAGTGAAAAGTATGTTTTACACTTGTCTCTTTTAAAAATCTTATGTATCAGAAAGTCTAAGACAGCCGTAAGTACTTAAATAATAAATAGTGTAATTTAGTTTCAAAAGGACACAATACTTTAGTTAATTTAATTACTTTTTATATTAACAACTTAACATTTCAAACTTTCGATTCGTAGAATTATTAGTTTCCATCCACGTTTAGTCAAGGAAGGATTTTTAATTGATGATAATTCAAATATTACTTTTCTATTAATTATAAATTCGTAAATAATTGAAAATTGAACGATTATTATTTTTTGCAAAATAATTTATACTTAATCAGTTAATAATTATATATTTTAAATAAATTTTGAATTAAGTCATATTATCATTATTAATTATAATGTTAAAACTAAATTTGTAATTTTAACTCAAAATCTTTTAGCAAATAAATTTAAATTCTAATTTTCAAATTCGAGCAAAATCTAATTCACAGTTTATAATTTGTAATTTTCTAAGTTTTAGAAAATATTTTAAAATTTTGACTAGAGGTTAAACCAGTTTAAAATTTTAAAAGTTCAATCAGAAAAATCATTGATTTAATAAAATTAGAAAATATTAATTATCGAAAAATTTAAAATTTAATTAAACAAAAATTGATAATTTTTCTATGGACATATATGATTATGAGTATTATAAATTTATAGAATTGATGGATAAATTTATAAAATGGACTATTTTTAATAATAAAAATTATTAAAATAAATTAAATAAAAAAAAAGGATACCAAGTTTTTTGTTTTATATTTGTAAAAAATGTAACGATACAATAATGACAAAAGTTCAAAGATGATTTAAAAAAAACAATTTAAGTTGGGTAAGTTTTGTTTTTTTTTCCCCCACTCTTTGCTCTCTGTTTCTCTCTTCTCCTCCGCTGCATCTCTCTCCTTCTCTTGCCACCATTTTCAAGCCATCTCTTCTCAGTTTTAACTTCGTCGCTGTACATTCAACAGTTCAACTAACTACTATTCCCTTTTCTCCATGTAAATATCGTTTGAACTCGTCTTGTTGATGTCTGTCTCTCTCTCTCTCTCTCTCTCTTGAGGTGTCAGTACATTCTAAGATTGGTTTCAACTGTTCTTGGCGAATCATCAAAATGATAGCTCAAGCTTGAAGTTCTTGATGCCAGATTATCCTTTTTGATGTATCTTTAAGTTCTTGTAATCGTTGTCCGTTTTACTATATTCAATCTTGAGCTCCGAAGAATATTCAGGGGCTCTGAATTCGTCGAAACTATATTTTTCGTCTGCATCGGAGCTCTGGAGAGTTGGAATTCGGTGTAAGGTATTAGTTCTTTCTCTTCGGATCTTGCTGTTCATGTCCGTTTAAGTTACTTTGGAATTCCTGTTTGTTTGTTTTTATTTTTCGCCGAGAAATCTATTATTACTTGGCTTTTTAAACTATTTTTACATTCTGAAAAAACTGTAATCTATTTTCAAATAATATGTTCTTAAAATTGTTGTTTCATGTTGTATTTGGTTAAAGCTGCTGAATCAGGTAAACTACTGTTGAATTAATAATGCAAATAATACTCTTTAATTATTATGTTAGTTCCTAGTGGAAGCAGAATATTTAGATTCTGATGCTTATTAAAGGTTCTGGATCTGGTTAATTACAAGTCGCGAGTTAGTACCCGCCGGATGTACTATACTCATACATAGTTCTCAGCAACAAAATGTACGGACAGTTGTTTTGAATATTTTCTGCGTCTTGTTAAGCATGGAATTTCACTTTTCCATGCTGTCGTTGAATATCGAATATGATTTAATTTGTTGATGTAGAAAAAAAGATACCTTTAACCAATTAAGAATGTCTAGTCGGGTGCTACCCTTTCTTTTGTGGGTTTTCCTTTCTGTCGCTGATGTGTAGTTAGATGTAACATGGGTAATTGTACCAGAGAATGCTTGTGTTTGTTTTGTTGAAGGGAAAGGCATGATGCCACGTAGATGGTATAAATGTGTGTTGATCAATGCTTATACTCACTGAATGCACTAAGACGTGAAAGTGTTTTGAGGAGATTAAAATTTCTGATTGCTCTAAATTCTGCTTACAACTATTCTTTAGCGTGCCTGTGTTCAGTCTACTCAGAAGTTTTGAATTTTTCCATGTGTCTAGTAAATGCATGATTTTTCTCCTTGTTTTACTTCTATTTTTGGTATTCCAGATTAAACTACCTCGACCTGTGGGTTTCCTTGAAACATAAGATCTTGTTTCTATTTTGGTGAACCAAATTATCTTAGCAGCAGCCAGGAATTGTCAGAGTTGGAAATAGAGATGCCATCAATCTGCAGTCAGTTGGAATGAAGACTTTACAGGTCTGTTCTTGTGTCCTGAATCTCCTGATATGCAACAAAATTTTCTTTCTTCTTGGATGTGGACAAGTCTCTTGTTGTAATTGTTTGAATTGGTTCTTATTGTTACCTCCAGGTTTCATAGTTAGCCTTTCCCCCATGTAAACACGCCTTCAGTCTTCTACATTTTGCTCTTTTGCATTCATTTACACCATTTATTTTCTTTAATTCTTCTTGACCAAGTATTTTTTAATTTTACTGATTCTTATGCTTCATGTAGCTTGTGCTAAAAGCAGGATTTTTTTCCTAGTGTTTTGACCAACTTCTAGTGGTGGTGATGTTGATGCTTTCTTTTCATTGTCATCCATTACCACCAAAAACCTATTCCCTATGTGTCTCGCTCATCTCATGTTCGTACATGGACATGAGATCACGTTAAATTTATTCAGGGAATGAAATTGATAGTAATGTAGTTCTAACAATTCTTTAATTTGAATTTTGGTCTCAAAAGATTTTCTTTTGAACTTTTGGATATTGACATTACCATGATTTTCACTTGCTGAATGCTGAATTCACATACTTGAGCACAAGATATGATAATACCATAAACTGTTGTGTCCTTATCTGTTACTTCTTCGATGCCCCTTAACTATCACTTCAGGTTGTTTGTATATTAAAGAGAAGTTCCGTTGGTTTCAGAGCACACAAGAAATACATTCCTCAAATCAAGTTTCACGCGACTCCCAAAGTGACCAACAAAATGATCACTCAGTAGAGGCTCCTGTAACAGACTCTGGTTCAATATCTGCTTCAAACAATGATGGCAGGAAGGTTTCACGTCAAGACATTGAACTTGTAAGAAATCATTTCTTATTTATTTTTCTCTTAAGCTTTTTTTTTTGTTTTCTATAATTTTAAGATTAACTTTCAATATTCTTGTTTCCCTTGCACCTTGTTTCTACAATATCTGTTTCTTTTCTGCTGCTGATGACAGTCTCTTTAATGCTTACTACAGGTGCAGAATCTGATTGAGCGGTGCCTGCAGTTATATATGAATAGAGATGAGGTTGTCAAAACCCTATTGACTCGAGCGAAGATAGATCCCGGGTTTACAAATTTAGGTCGTGTGCTCGATTCCATTACAAGATTTCACCTTTTTGTTGCATGTGAATGGTCACTTCAACTTTTCGATGATGTTAGGAACTTTTATTAATTTCAGACTATATCAAGTGAAGCATGTTTTCATATCAAAATATATATATTGTTAAGAAAATAAATGGCCTCTATTTTCCCAGCAAGGATAACCAGCATGCAGGAGCTATAATATGCTATATTGATGTTTTTGTTTCTATTTTCTTTGTCGTACATTAAAACAATATTCAATTCCTTTCTTTACTGCGTTTTCTTTGCTTTTCCAGTGTGGCAGAAGTTGGAAGAAGAAAATGCTGATTTCTTTAGGGCCTATTATATTAGGCTGAAGCTGAAGAAACAAATTCTTTTATTTAATCATTTGCTTGATCATCAGTATCGTCTTATGAAGTATCCAGTAGCTCGCAAGGTTCCACTAGCCCCCATACAAAACGGGATTCATCCTATGCCAGGTAAATTAATATTCAGATAATGGTTTTGTAAAGTCCCAACGGGTTATTTTGGTTTTGCAAAGGACAATGAACTTTAGGCTATTAGGTTTTTGTTCTTAGTTTTAACCATTTTTGTGCAAAGTAAGAGTAGTACTGGAATTTTTGTGATGCCTAAAGGCTTGTGACAGTGATATTTATTTGAAACACTATATTCTGCTATTATTCAATGTCACTTGTTTGCAGTGCAGTTAACAATTTACCGATTGGATACCCTGTGTTGCAACAACCGCCAGTGCCAGCTCCTGGTCAACCCCATCTTGACTCCATGGACTGTGGAATATCAAGCTGTCACATGGTTAGTGGAGTTCCAGCACCAGGAAATTTCCATCCAGTTCGAACAAATTCTGGGAACGAGTGAGAATCTTCCTATCTGCTCATTACTCGATTTCATCTTCAGCTTATGGTGCATTTTTCATATTTTGAAGGTTCCTCTTCCTCTACGCAGTAATGTGCGTCTTATTTATTCTTCATGAAGTTTTGACTGCTTTTCCATTCCTATGGACATTTGTACATCATGCTGGTAAGACTATAAATTATAATGCATGGGAAATGACGTGTAAGTAGTCATTTACTCTGGCATTGAATACCAGGTACCAATTTGTCAATTTTAACTGTGCTAGTGGCTTATTCTGCGCTTGAGATTGGCTCCGATGATCAAGTTTATGTTCTGATTAAAGGGAAACATTTTCTGTCCATTTATACTTGAATATTTATTCAGTAGAAGGAGCTAATGGCAGCTGCATTTACTTGTAGTATGGAGATGGAAAACAGTGCAGCTGATGTAGCTCCTGCAGTTCCGCCAAACAATGGCATATCATCTATGTCAGAGATGCCTGTCAGTCCGACATCAGTGGCATCTAGTGGTCATTTTCCCTTCACTGCTCCGGACATGTCTGAAATGGGAGTAGATACATCAGCATTAGACACGGCATTTACATCTGATGTGGCAAGTTCAGTAGGGTTACAACTTGGACAGGATGGTGGGCCAAGAAATGCGGGAGATTCCCCCAGATCATTGGATCAGTTCCAGTGGAACTTCATCCTTTCAGATCTGTCGGCAGATTTGCCTAACATGGGAGGTAAATTCTTATACTTCATACGTTCTGTCACAGAGTTCTTGTTCATATGGTATGTTGAAGGGGGTATATGATCAAAGGTTGGAAGTTTGCCTAAAGAACAACACCTCATGGAAGATCCTTTGAAGGGATATTTCATTTGATAGTGATTCCAATTTCCTAATAATATATTAAAAAATCAACTAGCACAAATGGTGCTTTTGAAGGCAATCCCATTGGTTTTTAATTCAACTAGCCATGAAGTCACCGTTCTGTACTTGTGTGGAACTAGCTTCTGCTTAGTTCTGTCATGCTACAATAAAAATGTTTCTAACAAATACAGGCCAACCTAGAATCTCTTCATTTGTCCACTTGTCATATCTAAACTTTATTTAGACGTATTACCTTTGAAAATATTTTCTTTTTAACAGATTTTGGAGCCCTTGGAAACTACTCTGGTTCCTCTTTTCTGCCTTCTGATTCAGAAATTTTGCTGGATTCACCAGACCACAAGGACATAGGTAATTGATTCTTACTGCTGCTAGTTAAACTCTAATTGCATAAATGATTGATCTTGTTTATCTTCTAAGGTGTCTTTGTTTCAATCTGAAATTGGTTCGAAGAAAGATCACATGTCCACTTTTTCGCAAAACTCTCATGTCTGTTAATTTCCGGTAATTTTGTCTCTGATGGATGATTGTGTACTTGTAAAATTTCCAAGTGGTATGTTTATAGGGCATATCATAACCATTCACATTAAAATCTTGAAGTCCAAATTAAAGTTTGTTCCTTTATTGTTTTCCCCTTAACTATTTCTTACGCTGGTAAATTTAACTTGCAACAGTGGAAGAATTCTTTGTTGATTCGGCTCCAGGGCCATCATGCTCCCAGTCAGACGAAGAAAGGTCATAGGGCAGGTGAGGCCCATGCTTTTTCTCTGAAAATTTAGGATGAGTTAAATTAGATAAACAAAATAAGATTATGTCAGCTATTTTCAGGGATGTTAACCAGTTGGATCATTTGTCTGTTTATTGTTGTAGGCACCAGTTTTGATTGGTATTAGCATGCTAATACAGAACTGATCATGCTTGATGTAATTTTAAACAGAAGCAATAAAATTAGGAATGTAACTTCTACATATTTATGGAAATGAAGATCCATTCATCACTACTATTAATCTGTGAATCTGTGATTTAGTTTTGTTAGTAGTGCAAATGTGACAATGATCTTGAATGGCCGGCCGACCCGACTTCTTAAAAATACTGCTTCGGGCTGCTCGAATTTGGCTATGATCTATTGATTAAAATAATGTCATACGTTGGCTGAGTATTTGGAAAATCCGAAGAGGATGAGTCATAGATTGTTTTTGATTGTGCATAATGCATATTAGCTTCTATTTGTTGCACAATTCCTTGTATCTTTTGTTTCTCTCGAACTTTAAAGTCAAAGTCAGGTCCAAGTATGTTGGACAAGACAACAAAGCCATCTCTAGCTCTCCTGACTTACGGGCACCTCTCGTAGAGATTTAGGTCTGGATTGTTCTGTATACATGATGTCATGTACATGAGCTAATACAGCACCAGCTTCAAACCATACAAGTTGCAAGCCCTCCAGAGAAAAAGGAAAAGTATAAGAAATTCTTATATTACACAAGACGCAACTTAAAAGAGTAAGTATTTAATAATTTTTATTAGAAAAAATTGACCAATTTATAAATTATTCCATTGATTTGTAAAATTTAATTAATTTTATACATTAAAATAAAAAAATAAATTTTTATTTAAATGTATTTTTTAATTAAATTTTAGATATTTTTCATCTTTAATTCTATTTTTAAAGTTTTAATTTTAAAAATACTAGGTAAATGACTATTACGTTCTAAAATTAGCATACTGAAGGAAGGTTCGGGGGACGAAAACTAATCAAAACTTGGGGAAGATTCAGAGTTGGAGGCTATCGTAATTAAACAACAACAAATCATCCTCACTTTTGAGACCTTGGAATTGTCTGCCATGGACGATGGAACAGATCAAACAGAGATGATAAATTTTCCATGCCGAGGCAGTCAGCCCATTAACGGTCAAATGTCCATCTTATCTGTTGTCTTCAATATACTCATAATATATATATATATATATATATATATATGTATATATATAAATAAATAAAAAATAAAATAAGTAAATGAATACGAAAACAAAAAAAAAAGACAAGTTGGTAGATAAATTAAACAAGTCATTATAAGAAAATATTTAGGCTAAATAAGAAAATATTTTAACTAAATAATTAGAAAGAAAGTACTACATATTAAATATTTAAGCTAAATATAAAATATAAGACTCGAAGAAAAATGTTTAAAAGATTTGTAAACACGAAAAGAACCCTTTAAGTAAGATCTTTTATCCGTATCCTAATATGCCAAAGTTTTCAATTGATGACCATATTCTTGGTAAGTTCCACTAGAATTGTACATTTTTTGTTATTTATCCTCAATTTTTCAAGCCTTTATTTTTTCATTTAACAATATTTAAGTATAATTTTCTCACATGTTCTTATTTGAGTGTCAGAGCGTCTCTTCCTAGTATATTCTAACAATTTAAACCTTATTATTTTTTAATTTTTTATTAATGTTAATTACCTTTGATTTTTCTATTATAACTAAATTCTTGACCTTATCTTTTCATACAAGATTGCACATCCAACTAAACATTCTTTATCTCCCCCACAATATTAAAGCACGAAAAAGACATCAATTTATCTGCATTAATTAAATGGAGCCCTTCAATGGATCGTTTTTCTTCATCGATAAAGTTAGACGAATGGTTTTGTGGCGTAGCATATGGGCAAATGTACTTTTAATCATTTAATCTAAATCTAAATTTATTTTAATATTCTACTCATTAAAATTTTAATTGAATTATTGAGTTTTGTTTAATCATATTTATATTAGTAAACTCAAAATTACTTCTTTTTTGGTGAAAAATAAATGACATATGACTTCAATATGTTGTGACTAAAAGAGAACAAGAGCAACTTATATTCTCTCAATGTTCTAAAAATTAGATCGAACGTTAAACTAATAAGATAAGAAGTTTAAGTTTTACTGATAGATATGATTAAAAGAGATTGTCTTTATCTATAAAAAATAAATAAAAATTAAATAATTTATTTTT
>JAOQMQ010000009.1:18531397-18541978 GCA_027563845.1 Erythroxylum subrotundum | reverse complement strand
GCCTTTAGGGCACTACTCTAACAATCTCACAATACAAGCATAAGTCGAGTTGTGTCACTATACAAGTCGAGTTATGGATACCGTGCATGCATAAGTCGAGTTACACAGGGTACAAGTCGACTTACACTAACAGATAATGCAATGGTTTTTTTGTTTCTTTGATACCCATGATATTGCTTTAGAGCTAAGAAAAATACATACTCATTTGTGCTTTTTCTTTCATCTATGTTTCCAACCAAATTGCTATTTGTATAGCCTGTTGAATTATTATTTATTTTTGTCTCTTACAGGATATCAGTTTTCTTTGTATCTTTGACGTATTTTAGAATTCTCTTAGCTGCAAGAAAATGTTATTTGCTAGGATCACTCATAAATCTAGATTACTACATGCACAATATCTCATCTTATGTTTATCAAGTAAATTACTAAACCAACTAGACTTTTATATGTTAATTGCATCAACTTTCTCTTGTCTATCATTTTTGGACAGCTTCTTATTCATTGCCATAGGTGTGGCAATCTTTTATGCCAAATTTTTTAATAGGTCATCCACAAGCTTTTCTTACAAGATAAAGATTTGTCTAAGATCCTGTTTGACTTGCATGCCAAGGAAGTATCTTATGGGTTTAAAATTAGTTATTTCATACTCTTGCATCATGAATCTCTTGAACTCTTCCATCATCTTTGTGTTGTTGCCAGTGAAAATTAAAGTCATCCATGTATCAACATATTATTAGGAACCATTGCCTTATATTTTCGAGTATAAAGATGACTCATTTGGACTTTTAGTGAAGCCATGCTCTACAAAATATCTATTAATCTTATTATTCCGTGCTCGAGGAGCTTGTGCAAGTCTATACAATGCCTATTTAATTGATAAATTGTCTTCTTTCCATTGAATTTTGTACCCTTCTAGTCGCTTCATATAAACTTCTTCTTCAAATTTTCCATTCAAGATGGTTGATTTCACATCTAATTGATATATTTGAAGCTTTAGTTGTGCAGCTAAAGCTGACACTACTTAGTGTTTCCATAAGGACAATTGGAATGAATGTCTCATTGAATTCAATAATAGCTATGATGAGTAGCCTTTGGTAACAAGTCAAGCTTTGTACTTTTAAATGGATCCATCCTTATTACATTTGATTTTGTAGATCCATTTTAGTCCAATAACTTCTTTTTCTTTTGTCTTTTGCATAAGTTCTCATGTATCATTTTTCTCAATTATTTTGATTTCCTCATCTATGGCTTTTCTCACAACTTCTTCTTTAGCAACTTCTTCATGTTTTTGAGGTTTTCTAGTCAAGAATGCAACATTTTCATACCTTAGATTTGGTTTTCGTTGCCTTGTTGATCTTTGGAGTTGATGCACTTCTTCATCTTCTTAATTTTTTTCTTCTTGATGTTGTCGATCACGTTATGTTGATGATGGTGATGATGTGCTCAGGCTTGGATCACTTCCTTCATGTGACTCAATGACTTCTTCATAAGGCTTGACTCTTTTTGTGGTTTAGGTATTCCACTACAAACCTGTTCTTTCGTCAAAGATAATCTCTCTTGAAATGATAAGTTGTTTTGTTTCTAGCTTGTATAATCGATAGCCTTCTGATTGCTTGCTGAGTTAATGAAAAAGCACTTTTCTCCTTTTTTCATCTAACTTTTCTCAATTCTTCTTTGAAATGTGCAAATATGCTACACATCCAAAGACTTTAAGATGGTTAACAATTGGCTTTCTTTTGAACTATGCTTTATAATGAGTCATATTTAGGACTACCTTAGTGAGAGAACAATTTAGAATGTATATTACAATATTAAATACTTCTTCTCATAGATTCTTCATTAGATTCTTGCCTTATAACATCGATTGAGCCATCTCAACAATGGATCTGTTCTTTTTCACCATTTTGTTGTGGTATACATCAAAAAGTTAGCTCCTTTTTTATGTCATGTTCCTCGTAGAAACTGATGAACCTATGATCATTTAATTCTCTTCCACGATCAATTCTTATGATTTTGAGACAATGCCCACATTGTTTTTTTACTAGGGATTTAAACCCCATAAAGCAAGAGAATGTATAAGATTTTTGTTAGATGAAATACACACACATGAGTAGGGTGTAATTGTAGATAAAGAAAAAAAAATATTTTTCCTTTAACGCTAATTGTTCTTAATGTACCCCCAAATATTAGCATGAACTAACTAGAGAGGAATCTTGGCTCTTTAAGATATTTTTGAAAATGGCATCCTATGTATTTTACTATAAATGCATCATTCACAAGCTTTGTTTTCAAAAGAAATATAAGGAAGCCTAAGCACCATTCCGTTGGGAGGAATGTGGCAAAATTATCCCAACCCAAGGAATAAATAATGCAGGAAAAATCTCTTCTTCGTACACTAATGATCGCTTGCCTTCCATGGCCGATCTTCTACTTTAAGGTGTTTAGTATGATTTGGACAACGTCACTTTCCTTATTATGTACTTCTCATTTCCTTTGATGAAGCTATTATATATATTCACATTTTATGGTCTATACTACATGTTTTTAGCTTCCTTGAATCTCGAAAATGACATGTATGCCGATAAAGGCAGGAGCAATGTCACAACGGTCTATAAAGGATTACAGAAATCGGTTCTGTTGAGCCCCGTTTTCGAAGCCCAACTATCGATCTAGAGTCAAAAGGCGTAAGCGGGTTTCCTTGTAGAGTCATTCCAATGAACCCTTACTTCCTTTTTATCAATCTTTTGAAATTCAACACCAAAGGCTATCATTTTTTTTAAGGTAGAAAAACGTGTTAGGAATCTATCGCTTCAAGAATCACCTCAATCGGAGGTCGGACGAAGAAGTTATGGCCAAACGAATCCAACATGTTCATGATTTTATTCATATTGTACATGCCTTGGCGTAATTGCCATAACTCTCACTACAAGTGTCAGATTGACTTCATTTTTAGATGGATTGACATAAGACTTCTAGATTTACAACTTTTGTGAAGACTCCGAAATGAAATTCTGTCATTTGGAGGGTCAAAATATGGGTCGTGTAAATCAACACGGACAGACCGTGTAACCTTCGGGTGTAATTGTGCTCCTGCACTAGAAACACACGGCTTGCGTGATTTTACACGGGTAGGCCGTGTAACCTGAGGGTGAAACGAAATTTTCACCCTCCAAGACCCCTCTAAAGGATCCTAAACCCATCCTAACATCCCATTTTCTCATACTCTTCTCCAATACCACCCTTCTAATGCCAAAAACCACTTCATATCCATTTAATTACTAAAAACATCTTATTAATCCTTGGATCTCAACTCCAAAGGATTCATCACCCACAATCTTTCCAATTTCAACATGTTATTCTAACATTAGCAACAATTGGAAATCACAACCAAGGATAAGCACATCCATTATGCTCAAACTTTAAAGAAACATAATCATTCAAAAAGAACTTCTTAATTCTCATTCTCATTTGAAACAAAATCAATGTTTGAACAAGCTTTACTTACATATCAACATATACATCAACTTAATACAAAATACAAAAGATGCCCATGTTTGATATGCCTATAAAGCTAGCCAAATGTTACTAACTTAGTACAAAGACTTCTAGCTATCTTGGAGTTCCTAAATGCCTTGCAAGGGTCGTTACTCTTCTTGGTCTGCACCTGAGGAGGAAAATTATGGGTTGAGCTACACAGCTTAGTGGCTAACATATTTATAGCCATTGGCGATGAGCCACACAATAAAACATATACAAATATCCATATAGACCAACAATGAATCTCAGCATTCACAATTTCAAAACACATCTCATAATTCAACACATCATCCCATGGAACATATTGGATGAAATTCACATCTAGGCATAACACTCAAAATGTCATCATAACTTGAGACATCAAAATGTAAATGCACACACAATTTGGCTCGAGGGTTCCGCGAACAAAACAGAGAAACCGAAGTTTACTTCGTGAACAAAACAAGTCCACTTTTCAGATCTCGTGGGCCACAAGCGGACAGTCGGGAGAAGGCTTTACGTCGACTTGTACGTGACTACGAAACGGTTTCTCTCTTGCCCAAACACAATTAAGTCGCATGCTTAATTCAATTATTCACAATTTTATATTCTTATGCTTTTTTTTTCTTTCCATTTAATCAAAATGTCACGATACAAGGCATAGCATAATCATGCTCACAATTCAATCTTTATCACAATGTCATACATCAATATGCAAGTTCCACATCACAACATTTCAAAGCAAGTCATTTTAAGACACAATACATGCACAAGAAATTTTGCCCATTACACAATAACTATAAATAAATTACCCACCTTATAACTCTTGAAAATTCAAATTCAATTGTGTCCTTCCTCTTGCTCTTGGGTAGGTTGCCCTTGATTTCCTAGCATAACCAAAATTCTCATTTAATTCCAATTCAAATGAAAATCTCCCAAATTTTCATAATTATAAAAAAAATGGAATTAACACAAATCAAGTTCAAACTTAACCTACCCATAGTCCATATAGGTTAGCAAACCCAAAACCTAACTTAGAAACCTATCTTCTTCCTCCAATCATTCCCAACACAAAAACTCCTTTCTCTCTCTAAACTTCCTCATTCACAACACAACTCCTTTCTTCAATAAAAAAGAAGAAAAGATGAAGAACTTACCTTAAGAAGCTTGATTCTTCTCTTCTTTCCACGATTTTTCCTCCTTCTTCCCTAGCTTTTTTGAATTTTTCTTCTCTTCTTCTCTTTATTTCACGTTTTTCTCTCCCCCTCAATGGCTTTCACGATCCTCTCTTCCTCCTTCTTCTAATTGTAAGACACCAATTAGCCCATTCTTCCAATTATGCCCTCACTTACTTGGACTTTCCCATTTTACCCTTCTTTTGTCTTTTATGGCTCTACACCTTTAATCCACTAACTCCACATTAACTCTAACTAAGTAGCAATCTTTTCAACTAATTTTCAATCTTTATTCATGCCTACCAAAATAATGACCCAATTCAAAAAATAAATAATTAAACAAACAGACAAGCATAAATAAATCATTAAGCAAATAATAAGTAAAATTTAAAACAAATCAGGATCCAACAGGTTCGTTTAAAAAATTCGTCAATTCCACAAATCTCGTCTGCACATTCACGTATGCATTAATAAATAAATCTTTTGGTTCGTTTAACGGTTTTATAAAATGACATTATCTAAGTTCTATACTGATTGTGTTTTAGGTCAACCTATTCGTACTAGTAGTTCATCTGGAGAGTTAGTCATCCATATAGATGAGGCATCGTCATCCGTACAGATGAGGCATCACTTGTTGCTCGTCATGCTACACCATCCCCAACTTATACATCATCCACGACCCCTTTATCGGATGGAGGAGAGGATCACCATTCTGGAGTTGAGGGACTTGATGGAAGGAAGAACATAACAATTGACAATAATATGTAAGTGAAGTCACATTAAACACTTTATGTTTTTAATTAAGTTATAGGTTTATCGATTTTTTCATGGTATAAAATTACTTCTTATATTAGGTTGATTTCGTTTGGACCGTATTTCATAAATATGACATCTACATTTAAGGAGAGGATTGATCTTGAGGGTTGTGTATGGAAGAATATCTCTCAGGCCATAAAGGGATTTTACTTTCAGGAGTTTGAGGTACAATAAATTTTTTCTTTTTATATTGATTTGTATACATTAATTAGATAAATATTATTACATTATAGTA
The DNA here is from genome assembly GCA_027563845.1 of Erythroxylum subrotundum. NCBI lineage: Eukaryota > Viridiplantae > Streptophyta > Magnoliopsida > Malpighiales > Erythroxylaceae > Erythroxylum > Erythroxylum subrotundum. The sequence continues at coordinate 18,536,236 of JAOQMQ010000009.1, read as the reverse complement.
ACTCACCATTCATCTTTTTTTTTCAGAAAATTTTTTTTGGGATTCTGGTTTCGACGCGATCATCCATAAAGTATGGGAGGGGCGAGCTCGTACACGTTATCGCAACTTTATTGGTGTGATACACAAGGCTGGTGTGCGACCGTCTTATATTTCGGAGCAAATATGGGGTCGTTGGTAGGAGTATTGGACAAGCCCTGAGGCAATGTGCGTCTCAGGGCGTAACTCCAGCAACATACGTGGAGGTCCGGGAGGAGAGAGTCTTCCTGTACATACGGGAGGATCAATTACCTACCAAGAGCATGTACAAAGACTTTTAAGTATCTAAACTTGACACTTATATTGTAAATGTTTTACTTTGTTGTATTTCAATTTAAATTGATGAGTGAATGTTGAAATGAAAATATGCGTATTATGGATAATGATAATGATATAAATGTCTGGTGCCATATATGACTGTGTTGAGTTATTTTATTTGTTCAACCAGGGGAAGCTTATAAAAATAGAGGAAACTTTGTCAAAATTTTTATAAAAATGAGTTTGCATATCTAACATTTTAGGTTTAATATGCAAGAAAAGTCTATGGGCATGAGGCCTACATCTACTCAGGTGTTTTTGCACACTCACACGAAGAAGCATGATGGTGTGACATTCGTCAACAGTCGATGTAGAGAACTAAATGTATGTGTTGTTAATGCTTAATTATTATTTCTTAATAATTATCACTTACTAATATAAACATTGCTTCCTAATAGGACTAAATACAAGAATCCATACAGCGACAGTCTCAGCAAGAAATACCTGTTAATGAGACTCAGACGTATCTTGATGTTGTGGGTGGTAGGGACCGTCGTGGAAGGATCTTCGGGCTAGGCTCGTTTGCGAACACATGTTATTCGCAATCTTCCACGTCCAGTACAGCAACATCTACTAGACAGTCGCAAACCGATCACATCATTCAGCTTCAAACAACAGAGGACACATTGGTAGACACTATAACTCAGCTGAGAAAAGAGATGGATGAGATGAAGGCGAGGAGTAGCACCTCAGAGCATCGGCGGTCACAAGACATTAAGATTGTTGTAGTCATTTGTTTTGAATTACAAAGACTTATTATGTACACTGTAATGTTTTTATTATCAATTAAGATAATTTAAACTTTAAATCATCAATCAACTTTCTGTTTAAACAAATGAAATATATAAACAAATATAATTGTTATGCACAGATAATTCATAAATGTTGAAATTATGCATTTATCATAAGATCATGAAATAAAATTTAATGTCAGATTTTTTAAAAAAATTTCTTACTTTAATTTATCGACGAAATATAAAGAACCGTTGCAAAATAACACTATATTTACTGACGAAAAATCAAAAACTATTGGTAAATTGTATTTTATTTACCAACCGATCCTCTTCTTCTGTCGGTAATATTGAAACCCTTTGCGATTATCTGAATTACGGTTTATCAACCATTCTTCTTGTTTCCAGCGATAATGTTACCGACAGGAAAAACCTTCCTTCGGTAAAATTTACCGACGAACAGGCTTAATCGTCGGTATACTTTACCGACGGAAGGACACATAAAATGTTCGTCGCTAAATTTACTAATGACCGTATTATCGACGCCTTTAACTGTCGTTTGATTCCGTCGGTAATTATTGTTACCGATGGAATACATGCATTTTCTGTCGGTAAACGACAGATTTCTTATAGCGTAAGGAAGCCTAAGCACCATAATCTTTTGCTTTAAGAGTTTTAGGCTATTGAAATTTAAATGACCATATCTTAAGTGCCACAATATAGACTCATCCATATTCTCGCATCTCAATGCATATTTTTTACTAAATGGTATCTTTAGAGGAAAAACTTGTTCGGGGCTATTTTGATGCATCTATTGTCATCAAAGATGACTTTATAACTTTTGCAACTCTATTAGCATACAATTAATAGATTTTGAGCAAGGCATGACTCAAAATTTATTATATAACCGAACAATTTAAATCTTGTTTTTTTTTAATTTTTTATTAATATTAATTACTTTTAATTTTTCTCTTACAACTAAATTCTTTGACTTTATCTTTTTTTTTTTAAATTGCATATCTAACGAAACATTCTTATCTCCCGAAACTATTATAACACGAAAAAGACGTCAATTTTTCTGCTTTAATTAAATGGAGCCCTTCAATGGATCGTTTTTCTTCATGGATGAAGTTAGACAAATGGTTTTGGGGCGAAGCATATGGACAAATGTACTTTTAATCCTTCAATCTAAATTTAAATTTATTTTAATCTTCTACTCGTTAAAATTTTAATTGAATGACTGAGTTTTGTTTAATCATATTTATATTATAACTATCAGTAAAATCTAAGTTAGACATATAATTAAAAATAACACGTGTCTTTGTATGTCACTTAAGATTTTTGTGAAGGAGTTCTAATGAAAGGTCTTAAGACATGTAATTGTTTTGGTGAAGGAATTCTAACGCAGTTTAACTTTCCTTTTCCTGTAACTTGTCAACAACTGCCATTGTAGACTCTCTCCGCGATCTTTCTCAAGGTCTTTTTCCCTCTCTATGACTCTTTTTCGGTCAAACTAAATGTCACAGAGGAGATAACGTAAAAGAGCATGTGATTATATTTCCTCTCATGTTATATGCCATTTCTTTCCCTTACACTTCCTTCCAGTTTCTGCTTCTCCGAGTTCCGATCCCTTTAAACAAACCCCCGAAACTGGAAGAAGAAGAGTGGAATCTTCCAACCCCTAACGGAAATCTACAGGTTTTCGGGTGGGTTTATTTATCTTTTCAATTGTTTCACATATGACTGAAATTTATTATGTGTGTGTGTGTTTTCTCATGTTCGTTTCCATTTCCTTTCCTTCTGCTGTAGTTCGTTTCAGGATTTCTAGCCAAAGCAATGAACCTCAAAGGAGTCAAGTTTGTCAGGTTAGTCAAACTGGGCTTACGCTTTTGTCATTTAGTATACTTTAAACGTAGAACATGCTATAACATGTGTGATTTCTCCAGGTTTGACGATTCCAGTTCGGTCCAATCCAGTACTTCAGGGTTCAACGACAAACGAAGCATATCCATTAAGAACAGAGTCGGTAGTACAATCCGAAAAGGCTGGGAGATGATGTCTGAGAGTATCAGAATCCTGAAGAAACCATTGAAGTCCCTTTCTCTGACTCACGGGTTCGCTAACACATCAACAGAACAATCAGAGAAATCAAGGAAGCAAATCCTTCACCCTCAGGGTCGTTTCTTACAGAAATGGAATAAAATATTCGTGCTGGCTTGTGTGATTGCAGTATCCATTGACCCTTTGTTCTTATACATCCCAGTCGTTGATGCTAATGAGAAATGTCTTGGTTTGGACAAGAACATGGAAACCATCGCTTGTGTTCTTCGTAGTGCCGTCGATGCCTTGTACGTACTACGTATAGTGTTTCAGTTCCGTACTGGGTTTATTGCTCCTTCGTCTCGTGTATTTGGCAGGGGAGAGTTGGTTGATGATCCTAAAATCATAGCCGTCAGATACCTGAAAAAGTACTTCATAATTGATCTTCTGTCGGTACTTCCACTTCCTCAGGTACGTGACCCGACCGTCTATCTTTTAGAATTTTTAAAGTTGACGGAGCGTGAGTCCATTAATAAGAATTGACTTTTAGTTAATCATACTCGACTAGAATTAGTTAGTTAGGTAGTTAACTTTTATTACTTCTAAACTCTTTAATATTTTTATGTTTAGTTAATATAAGATACTCTAATACATTCCCTTAAGCGTAATTGGGACTGGACATCTAGTTGTCACTTGAAATAAACATGGTAGTAACCAAACCGGATCGCTTGGACTGAACATTCAGACGGACAACTGAAAAATTAATAATTCGGACCAAACTTATTAACGTGAGACTTTTGCTTTAAGTTGACTCTGATTGGAGTCTACCGGTTTGGGTTCCTAGGTTTGGACTTTCGGGCATATGTTTTTGGTCAATAATAAAGGTTTAGGATCAAATAATAATAATAATGTTATTTAACTTTTTTATTTTAATTATCATATTTTAAGAATAACTATTTTGTGCTCAGGTTGCTGTTCTGATAATACCTCCCAGAATGAGTTCACCAGTTTCACTGGTCGCAAAGAACATGTTGAAGTTTGTAATAGTTTACCAGTATGTGCCAAGGCTTATTCGACTTCACCGTCTGTACAAAGAAGTGACTGCAACTTCTGGGATAATCACTGAAACAGCTTGGGCTGGAGCTGTTTTCAATCTCCTTCTTTACATGCTAGCTAGCCATGTAAGTTCTCTCTTTATTCATTTTAAGTATTTAGGGATGATAATAAGACCAGATCAAAGCTGAAGGTCGAGAAAAGTGTAGAAATGTTGAAGAGATTCGTAAGATGTCAAAGTAATACCATTTTAGTAAATTATATCAAAAAGACATTAAGTCAGACCTTTCAAACTTTTGAACCGACTTTAGAGTCAACTTTCTACCTAAAGCTTGACGAACTCAAACGTAATTAGTAATGTTGTGGCAAGATCGCGTCAAGCCGGAGCCAATCCTATAAATTACTGACGTGCACGTACTTACCAGGTATTTGGAGCTTTTTGGTACCTGTACTCAATAGAAAGGCAAGACAGGTGCTGGCGTGACGCGTGTCACGTGCATCGTTGTAATCCTGCGTTCTTGTACTGCGGAAATCACCGTACAGAGAACTACTCGTTTGTGAGTGAGTCTTGCCCTTTTATTAACAACTCCACTTTCAACTTCGGAATCTTCACTGATGCTCTCGACTCTGGAGTGGTGGAATCCAAAGACTTCCCTCGCAA
>JAOQMQ010000009.1:18481344-18492046 GCA_027563845.1 Erythroxylum subrotundum | reverse complement strand
AAGATAGATGAAATCACTTCAAAAAAATAACAAATATGCAACCATAGATAGTGACCCAACAAAACCATCCCAAGATGAACTACTTTAAGATGAACTGCTTAAGCTAAAGTAAACAGAAATACAAAAGTTGAAGCATAGAATAAAAGAAAAAAGCTAGAAAGAACATGTATGCTAGATGTGAACATGTTTGTAATTAGTAGATGTTAAGGTATGCCTAATTAATTTGAAACTAGGCCGTGTCTTAGGTCCCTGAATGACATGTCTATACCTTTTATACACAATACACAACTATATTTCTATTGAGTTCTTGTGTTCAATCTGTAGATTGCTACTACTGTCAAGATACCTTGTAATACCCAAGCTTAAACTGGCCTAACAGTAACTTTAGTTCATGAGATAACTAGTTAGGAGATGGTTAGTAGTCTTTTCATAGACTTAACAATTTCTGTGACTCGCAGTACAATGCAGGATAGTACAATGCAGGATTGTTTCTGGAATCATTTTCCATTGAACTGGTCGTTTTGGCTATATGGAAGAGAGCTCTTCAAATTGCTAACTTGTGGCTGATGTCTATTCCAGAGGGTGGATTAGCTGAACATAGTTCAGTCAATCAATATCCACCTGTTCTTGGGAATAAAGATTTTTATACAGAGGACAAAGATAAGTTAGATTTTGTGAACCCTTCCTCTGTCCACTTGTGGGCAGAGCAAGGCTTTATTGCAGCTTATGATCATGCAGAGAAACTATCATGCCAACTCAAAGGGATTGATGGTCTGGCTATTTGTTCAAAATTTTAATTTCTGGATTTTGTTAAACTTTTAGTTCCGCAATTTACTTGAGATGTCTCTAAATCATGCTGCAGCTGCCACTGAGATGCCTGATGCTATGGAGCTAATATTAACTATTATTCTAATCCATCAAACCCACTGATTCAACGTTACAGTACAAACAACATGAAGGGTTACTTTATTTTATTCCAAATGTGAATAAATGTCAAAATCAAACCTTGACTGATATTTCAAATTATTCGTACACTTTCTTATACCGTAAACCATAAGCAAGCAAGATTTAATAAGATATCCAACAAAGATGCATAACACATACATGAAGATGAACACAAAAAAATACGTGGACTTGCGACAACACATAACATACATGAAGATGAACACAAAAGAATACCTGGAACGAAGACAGATAATAGTTGCGGAAGAAATCGTCAATGGAATAGCCAGGAGAAACACAATGAATAGTAACATATAACCCTGTAGGGCTTGGAGGGTATTTTTGTCATTAATTAGGGCTTCACTTCCAAACCCAAGCCATTACAAAATATTGAAGTTTGGATGGCAAAGGATGGCTTCCATTCCATCATGTTTTAAAATAAACTCCCAAATAATGGTCTAAATCATTTGGGTCATTCCATTCCTTGCCTTTCCACCCCTCTACCCACATCCAAACATACTAGCGACCCAAATAATGGGCATTTGCAATTGGGGCTAGCCACAACATATACAAATCCCTAATTCACGTAAATTTGGCTATTCTTTCGAATCTATTACACTTCCGGAGACGAACGATGGAAAATCACAACGCCACCCAATCCAAACCCTTCCAGATCTTTGTGAAGCTGCTCAATGGGAAAACAGCAACCCTAAGATTCACCGGCTCTGAGGTGATCGGCAAAACCGTCAAGCAACGAATCTATGAAATCAGCGGAGTCCCCACCCATTTGCAACGCCTCCTCTCTGGCGGCACCCAAATCGGCGACCGCTCCGTCGTCTCGAGTCCAGACTCCACCATCCACCTCCTGCTCCCGTTGGTGGGCGGGAAGGGCGGTTTTGGGTCGCTGCTGCGAGGAGCGGCGACGAAGGCGGGTCAGAAAAAGACGAACAATTTCGACGCATGTCGGGACATGAGTGGGCGGAGGCTGAGGCACGTGAACGCAGAGAAGAGGCTAGAGGATTGGAAGGCGGAGGAAGAGGAGAGAAGGTTGGAGAAGATGGCTGAGGAGTTTATAAAGAAGAAGGCCAAGAAGGGGAAGAAAGGGGTTGGTGATGGGGCTGCCCAGAAGTACGTGGAGAAGTATCGAGAGGATTCGGCTAAGTGCGCGGCGAAGGTTGAAGAGGCGGTCCGGGAGGCGTGTGGGAATGGGAAGCGTAGAGGGAAAAGCATAGGTAATGACGGAGTTGAGGCCAAAAGATTGAAGATTTGGTAAGTTTTTCTTTTTTTCTTTCTATGTATTTGGCTTTGGATATGATTTGATTTTCTCTCTGGGTTCATAGCTGCATTGATTTCACAGGTGCGTAGTCATATGCTTAAGGTGTTTAAAGATTGAATTGTTTGATTGCTGTGTTTTGAGAACCTGGAGAAAAAGAGTAGGTTTTAGTTAAAAAAAGGATCTGACGTATTGAAGTGATGAGTTGGTCTAATTCTTATGGTTTTTATACCTTTTTTAGGATGGGTAAGAGAAAACTAGCTGTTAGTGACAGTGAAGATTCTGATGGTTATAGCAGCGATAATGCGGAAAATGAGAAATCGGTCATCTTAAATAATGGAGATCAATCGGATTCAAATAAGGAAGCTGACGGGAATTCAGATTCAGTTTCAGGTGAAAAATCAGACTTGAAAAAGGAAGGTGATGCAAGTTCCGATTCAGTTGCAGGTGAAAAATCAGACTTGAAAAAGGAAGGTGATGCGAGTTCAGATTCAGTTGCAGGTGAAAAACAAGATATGGAGTGTTCTGGTGGTGCATCATGTGAGACTACCTCTGAGGAAGAGACACGGGTGGCTGTTTATGAATGCTCCAAATCTCATCCTCATGTAGAGACTACTCCTAATGAAGGAGATGTAGTGATTGAACCTGAGTTTCAAAATGAAAATGCAGCACAAAGTGCCACTGCAGCTTGCTGTGAGGTTTTAGCTTCAGGTGTACAAAATGGGGAAGTCATTGAAACAAGTCCTGTTGTTACTGAAACCAATGATCTCTCTGATGCTAAATCTGAACTTAGGGATGTAGCAGTGACTCCTAATTCAAATAACGGCAACATTGATTTGGAAAAGCGACTAGATCTCATTCAATTTACTTCAGCTGCAGACTTGGAGGTATGCTTTGCTAAGTTTGTTTCTTAATGCTATTTTTGCAAATGTGTTTAGAGGCGGGTTCGTGTGAAAACATTTATGGGTAAAGCTACACCCAATCACATGTTGATAAATATGGTGATTATAACATTTTCAAGTTTTTGTATCATTACTTTACTATTATACTTTTTTATACTTACGCAGGACCACTCAATTGTTTGTATATCTACTCTGAAATTTCAATATGGTTATTTGACTAACATTAATCCTTCTGTTAGGTTTATGGAATGGAAGGATTGAAAACTCAATTACAGTTGTATGGGCTCAAATGTGGAGGAACTTTACAAGAGCGAGCAGCTCGGCTTTTTCTGCTCAAGTCCACTCCTTTGGAGAAGCTGCCAAAGAAGCTACTGGCTAAAAAATGAATCTGCCTAGCACGATCCATCTCTAGTACTATTGTTGAACAAACTTGTAAAATATACAGCCCCGATCTTCCTCTTAAGTTGTTATATACTTTCATGTGCTATTTTGACCTGGTTACTCTACAACGTACTTGTCTTGTGTTCCTAAGGCGTGCTTCAATTTGCCTTGTATAACATCTTTTCCAAAATGGTTCAAAGTAATATTGAGATCGAACTTGTAAATTTCCCGTTGTTTTGTTTTAATCAATGTTTTGAGGTCAAGGTAGTGAATTATACTTGAATTTAGGTATATTGTAATTGAATAATAAGTCTCAACAAGAAATGCACAATACACCTATTTTCTCTTCGCTGAAAGACTGGTATGACACAAATAAAACCAGTTTCCTAATGCTTAAGAGGACTGCTTTTGATATAAAGCATGAAGAGGGTTGAGGAGAAATTACAAGAGCTGATGGGAGATTCTTAAGGATACAACTTCTCCTTCAATTCCAGCTCTCATTATGAAGTACTTTGTGAGAAGCCCTGCTTTTTGTGAGAAGACAAACAAATAGCTATTTATATGACTATTCCGAAAGTCAGAGAAAGAGTGCGGACACGGTAACCCAGTTTGAAGTGATTTGGCTTTTGAAAGTTATCTGTGGGGAAAGACGGGAGCATGAAGTTATAAATGTAACTGTAAATATGTAAGTGTACCTTGATTGGCTTGTAAATTGGTATTGATTGCAACTGCATGGAAGGTAATCATAGCCTTCGGTTGGAAATCATTGGCTTTTCCTGCCCATAAATTGAGATTAAAGACACCTGCAAAATATTCAAGGAGTGAGAACATCTTTCCCTAAAACGAAATTCCAAGTCAGTGGCTACTTGATCTGATTTAGAATGCATCCAAATGGCCCAAAGATTGAAGCAACAGGCATTAATATTCTAATTTTGACGAAAGAAATATTATAAGGTTTGTAAGATTTGAAAGAAGCAAAAAGTATCACCAGTTGTTGCTCGATCCTTGAGCCGTTTGAGATCAATGATGCCACCAGATGCTGCATCGACGTGCTTTTCAGTCTTACAGGATCCAATCAGCTCATACTCCCAGCTGCCATTGCGGTATCCTTCACACTGGAATAGCTCTATATGCCTTGCATCTAACGTCTGCATTGTTCCTGCAACGAAAAGTTCTCTTAAATCATGAATACATCGTTTGTAAAAGGAGCGGAATGAAGAGAATACTGAGGAGATACTATCTAAGAAATTGGGCATCTCAAGGAGATAAATTTGAGGGTGTTTTAAAGACGGCGTGCAATCTCAACAAGCGTGTCTTCTGGGGACAATGCTGCTGGATTGAACGTGTTCTGATACAACTTACTGTTTCTGCTATTAATTTCACGCATGAATGTGCATCGGAAGAAGGTTCAGGATTACCCCGTTTGCTCAACGAGCAAATTTAAATTACTTTATTATCCTAGACTGTTTGGGGCATTCGTTAAAATCTTTATTTTACACACCTTCGCACGTATCAAGCTCACAAACTGGGCATCTAACAAGCTGTAAATCTGAAACGTAAAAGAAATGTCATAAAACTAAGTTAGCCTAGTTGTAACTAGCACTTCTTAAATGTCTCGATAAAACAAGGTCAGATATAAAAGCTAGGATAGTTGGATGAGCTTCATTTACCTGCAATCCAGATTCCCGATTTGATGTTGTTTATCACGCATGCCCCGAATGATTCCAAAGCTTTTACTGTATTGTCTTGCTTTAGGATAGTAAAGGGCAAGCTTAATCTCTGAGTTAAAACTGCTGCTTGTGACTCGAAGAAGAAAGCACCAATTCGCATCCAATCTAACTCCCACAGGTTAAAAAAAAAAAAAACAAAACAAAACAAAATTTGAGCATTGCTGTCTGTTGGCTGACATATAGATCTTTATAATCAATTTCATCAGCAAAAATGCTTAGAGAGCAATTAAGATATTAAGCAAAGGAAAACTAACCAATGTGTTTGTCCATGTCACGGAAGGTGTAAGAGTGACTACCATCTGCGGAAGTAATGCATCATCAATAAACTTGATCAGACAGTTGTCAGTAATTCATTTACTGAGAGTACACGAACTGATCATAACTAAAGAATCAGTAAAGCCTTTAAAAAGTATTTGTATTCAGACACTAAATGGCACGTCTACAAAAAATAAGCGGCTTCCGCAATATTACCTGCGAGTGAAGCGTAGAGCTTCACCCACTCGAAATCCACACTGGGCGGAGAGGGGACCTGAAGATCACGCAAACAAGCAAACCTCCACACGCTGTCGTGCATTATCACGTCATGGAACCATCGACAAGTTGTTGCAAGTTTTATTAAAGATTTTCCGTCTAAATACTTGGCTATCTCTGTCCATAGATCTTCTTCGTACCTGTCCATCCACTTCTATAATGAAAAAGAAAGTACAAGTTTCTGGAAGCTATCTGTATTTGTCTAACTAGTACATCGTTTGGTAGCTAAGAAAGCATAGAAAATTAATGTAAAACGCATGAACAAACCCAACATTCATCGTGAGGTTACATTACGTACTAAAGACACTCAGATGCACATAGAGGGAAGAACGCAGAACTTAACACTTCGAATTTCAAATTTGTCCATATTATTTCCCTCGGTTTGAAGATCTAATCGAACCAAAGTACTTCCATAAAACCGATCTTAAGAACGGAAACAGAATCAGAGTTCTTCTGCAGAAAAAGCGTGTTTAATGCTTCGGTTACTAGAATTCGATCTTTTCTATAACTGTATGTAAATTACGGCTTCATAAACTGTTTACTAGAACTGAGTAACAACTAGATCAGATCAATCCAAACTTAGCATCAGATGCAAATTTTGAGCGTGAATCGTGTACTTAGCTTCCATCACATGAGTATCGCACTGTTTATGGGAAGAAACAATGAAATCTCAAACTTATTGAAATTGCAAATCAACTACAAGAAACAGAGAAATCACAGAGGCGTTCAATGCAATAACAATGAAGCCCCAAACTGTATAAGCTGAAACTTTAGAAACTCGTCAACAGCAATAGCATAATGATTTTGAAGAGAAACCGTTCCTGAGGTTGAAAACAACAAGAAAGCTAGACAACGGAGACAGAGAGAGAAAGAGAGAGAACCAGTTGAAGGAGGAGGAGGAAGTATCGCTATCGGTCAGACGAGGAGATTTGCAAGTGCAAATGGACCTCTCTCGTCTCAATCGCTTCCTCATGTTCCGTTTTTCCTTTCCAAGATTTTCACATCCAAACGAGTTCAATTCACAATTTGGCCTTATTTATAGGCGCGCGAACTTCACATTTTTTAAATCATAAGCCACGCAACTACTTTTTAAACGGAAATTAGAGAAATATTTGATATTGAAAAACCAATTGGTTGATTCTTGAAAAAGTTGGGCTTGTTACCTGCCCGGCCCAATGTCACTCAACCCGAAATTTAAATTTTTTTATAAATGCATTAAGTAAGCCTGATAAAAAAAGTACAAGTAGGGATGATAATGAGCTGCCTCTTTGATCTAAATTCAGGTGTTTTTAACGAGTCAGTTCATAAATTAGGTTCAGGTTTAGACTAACCCGAAACTTAACTATTATAAGCAAAATGATTTAGATCTCAGATAAACTTAGGTCTGAGCAGCCTAGCTTGGACTCAATTAAAAGAAGACGTTATTTTATACTTTTAATTTTAAAAAATTGACGAGTAGCGCTTGAGCTGACCCGTTGTCATCCTTGAGTATGACTTAAGCTAATTTAGACGATTCAAATTTGGATTTAAATATTTGAATTTTATTAAATTTAGATTTAGATTTAATAAATTAATTTAATCATAGTTTCAAATTTAAAATTCAACTTATAAGGCATCGCTAATATACCATTAAGTTAATTTTTAAGTGTTTTGAATACATTTTTTAATTAATAATTTTGAAGAAAATACTTATTAATTTAATTTATTATTATCTTTTTTGGTAGATTATTGACAGACTTGATATTTATTTAGATAACAGTTAACTTGATATTGTTTTATAATATATTTTGTTTATTGAATAATGTATATTAAGTGAATTCATATTTTTTAAACAAATCACTTAGTGACTTAATATTTATAACCTGTTAGATATTTGGCATTTTTCAGTTCCAACTTATTTTTTTTTACTGTTTTACCTTTTGTTTACAGTTTATTATTATCTTGTTTAAGCTACAGACTTGGTCAAGTTTAGTTGCTAAATTTTCTGCATCATGTAGCTGTTAGTTCTAGATTTTTCTCATTTAGTTTTATCCACTTTTTGAATTTGTAGTAGCTGCAAGTTAGGGAAGTTTGTTATCTTTTCCTATATAAATTCTGCAGCTTCTATGAATAAAAATGCTTCCTATTTTTCATTCTTTGCTGTCATATTTTCTCTCTCATATAGTTCTTGTTTTCCAACTTCGATTAGCACCATGTATGCCTATTTTTTCCAACAGTGGTATTAGAGCTTTAGTCGGTTTTATAGGACCTGCAGAAAATTTTTTGATCTAGTTTCAGTAGCTTACATACTTCTGTTTTAAATTTGCTATTGTTACTATTTTGAATATGTTTTTTAAACAATTTTACATTAGCAATTTTCTCATATTTTCAACTTGTTTGTTGCTGTCTTTTGAACAAATTTTAAACCTCTTTCAAACTTGTTTTAAACACTTAGCAGCAGCATATCTAACTCTATTTTTTAAAATCTTTCTTTTAAACCATAATCAAAATGTCCTCTAGTAGCATTGCTTTAAATCCTCCAGAAGTTTTCACTGGTGAAAACTATCAAATGTGGTCAGTAAAAATGCAGCCTTATTTGGAGGCCTTTAATCTTTGGAAAGTTGTGACAGAAGATAGGTCAGTGCCTCCTCTACCCAGAGATCCCACCATGGCTCAAATCAAGTTCAACAATGAAAAAAAATTGAAAAAATCCAAATCCAAGACACTCATTCAAAATTCTATAGGACATTGTTTTCTACAGGATCATGGCTTGCAAGCCAGCAAAGGAAGCTTGGGATAGATTGAAAGAAGAGTATCAAGGAAGTGACAGAACCCGGCAAATGCAAGTGTTGAATTTGAAGAGGAATTTTGAGTCTTTAAACATGAAAGAGGATGAAATAATTACCAGGTATTCTGATCGTATTTCTTTAATTGTTAATAATATCAGATTGCTTGGAGAAGATTTTCCTGACAGGAGGATTGTAGAAAAAGTTCTTGTAACTCTTCCGGAGAGATTTGAATCCAAAATATTCTCTCTTGAAGAATCCAAAAATCTTAGCGATATACCATTAGTTGAGCTAATGAATGCTCTTCAAGCACAAGAGCAAAGGAGAACATTTAGGCAAGATAAGATTACCGAAAGTGCATTTTATATGCAAAGCCAACAAGCTGGAGCAGGGAAGAAGAATTTCAATAACAAGAACAAGAACAATAGCTGCGAATTCCCACCTTGTGCACACCGCAGTAAAACTACTCATCTTGAAAAATATTGTTGGTGGAGGCCTGATGCAATGTGTGGTAAACGCAAACAATTTGGGCACATTACTAAAGTTTGCAAATTCAAGAACAAAGATTGTCAATCTCAACAAGCACAGATTGCAGATGAAGTTTACACAAAGGAGGAGTAACTTTTTTAAAGCTTTGAAGAGTTTGTCACCAAAATGCCAAGGAGGATTTTTTTTAGACTCATATAAATCATTTAATAACAATTATTCATAATTAAATGAAAAATTTATATAATATTCTTGTAACTAATTTGATTTATTTAAAATTCACATCCATCGTTTAAGGGCTTCCATTATTCATACTACTATTAAAGTATGATAAACATAATTGATAAAAATAAAATTGTTTAGTTAATTAACACAATTATTTAATTATGTTATTATCAAATACATTTCGATCAACCTTTTTGAATTTATGTTCTCTATTTTTTATTATATTTTGTGTATTCCAATTAAGTTTTTTTTATTGTTTATGTATAGAATTGATAAATTGGAATTGACTTAGTTTAATTTAACTAAATCTAACAAATTAAATTTAAGTTAATTAAGTTCAAATTTAAGAAATTAAACTAAAACTTAGCTTAAATGACTCAAATTATTTATATAAATCGACTTCTTTTTATGAAATAAAACTAAAATATTATCATTTTGAAAATTTTAAACATGTTTCGGATTGTGTAGTTTGACACTAACTAATTTTTTTTTTACAAGGGAATCAAAACACACTAGTTAATACAAAGCTCTAGAATACAACGCCTTGTGCGCATAGCGATGCAGCAACTCCAGGACGCCCAGCGGAGGTTCGCTGAGGAAATAGAGACCTGGACTCAGAAGGAAAGCTATAGCTGCTAGTCTGCCAGCGCATTAGTTCCCTTCGCGATAGGTGTGCTGAAGGTGGACCTCCCAAAGCTAGTTAAGAAGATGTCTGATACCTATTACCAAAAAAAGATTCTCAGTCAGAACAGGATTGGACGACGAGAGGATATTAATAACCTCGAGCGAGTCAGTTTTGACAACAATTCGCTGATAACCCATGTCCCAGACCAGCTGAAGTTCGGAGTAGACGCCCTAGAGTTCTGCATTTAGTGGGGAACCCCGGCCCAGATTCTGCTGAAACCCGCCACACCACTTGCCCCGGCAATCTCTGATCAAAGCCCCAACAGTGACCAGTAAGCCCCCTTGCTGTACGGCGCCATCTGAATTCAGCTTCACCCGCCCTGGCTCCGGTCAGGCCCATGTTGGGACCCGATCTTGGGACCGGACCCCAACCGAAAAACGAATCAAAAGCTTTCGGAAACGAACACAAATCGGAAAACAAATGAAGGAACTCGAATTCCGAAGCGGAAAACATAAGGCGAAACGCAAAGTAGCGGAACGAATCACAAAGCGGAACTCGAATCGGAACGAATAACAAAGAGAAACAAACGGCTCTCAAAATGAACTGAACAAATGTCCGACATCCGAGAACTCAAACTCTAAACGAAAACAAAAGGGTCGCGTTGGATACCTTAGACTAAGCCAAACCGAAACCCGCATAATTTTTTTTTTCATTCTTATTCATCTTTATCCAATCTTATACCAATCCAAACAATATAATTTTCCTCCTTTGGAAAAATTCATCCTCAATCAAAACTCAATTCATACAATTCTTAATCATACTATATCTCAATATCATCTTTA
>JAOQMQ010000009.1:18466533-18476804 GCA_027563845.1 Erythroxylum subrotundum | reverse complement strand
AATATTTTGTAAACATTTGTTTCTTGATTTTTCAACATCACATAATTAGCTTACAATTCAAAATATAAACATATTACTCACCTCATTTCCTTACTAGAAACTTGTCCAAAGCTTCAATTTCTCCATTTCTTCCTTCTTTCCCCCAAATTAAAATTCCCTAAGCCATAATTACCTAAATTCAACATCACATAAAGCATAATCACTAGATTAACTATAGGAACCCCAAACTCATCATATTTCTAAGCTATCTAAATAAAGAAACTTCCAAAATTTCAAAATCACAAAATGGCATAAACCCTAATTCACAATTATCCACAAATTAAACAATTTAAACCATGCTATCTCCAAAATTGAGCTTAGGAAACACAATCCCATAACATTTTCAAGGTATATAAACCAAAAACTCATTAAAAACTCAAAGATAAAAAAAATCATCTCTTACCTTATTTCTTCTCCATTTTCGGATTTTCTTTGTTCCTTAGGAAGCTTTCATGCTCTTCCACCTTTTTTCCTTGGACAAACATAAAAAACCCTCTAAAAACTTGTAAAACAATCGAACCTTAAGCCTTCTCTTTCTTCTTCCTTCTTCTCCACCGACGACTTCACTCTTCTTCTTTCCTTCTTCTTTCATTTTTTTTCCTAAGTATCGTGCTTCCTCCTTGTTAAAAACGACAGTCATATTGCTTTATATTGCCATGTCATTTAATGAGTGACAAATGACCATATTACCCTTCCATATAAGCCTAAAACCTTAACTCTTTAAGTGCTCTTCCAAAATTGCCCCTGAACTTTATTTTAATTCATGCTTACTTTAGGACATTTTTCTAACCATCAAATTGAAGGAATTTGCTAAAACTTCCTTCTAGAGAAACGTTCCTCATTGTCTTAATTTTATAACGCCACTAAAATCATTCAATTTGGTGCACTACACTAAGAGTTATACTCCAAACATTTCGGGTTATTCATATGCTAAAATATTTTCCAGCACTTTATTTCCATCCAAAAATTGGTAGTCTTAAAGACAAAATTGAAACTCGATTTCTTCATAACAATTGTAGCCTTATTTCTCTAGTTTAATCCAAATCAAGAATCACCTCATTTAGATGACTAGAGCAAACGTTATGGCCAAAATACTTTCAGCTCTTACTAATTCAAGACTGAACACTAAACCCGACTTCAATTCAGAAATTGAAAGTCTTAGGGGCTAAATTGAAATTCGAGTCCTTCAGAACATTTGTAGCCCCATGTCCCTATTTTATTTTGCCTCAAGAGTCAATTCAATCGGATCTCCACAGATCCTGAACTTCGCAAAAGATTGAACCATGTTCTGAAAATTATCTAACTCACTTTGCTTAAATTAATCTCTTTCCATATTAATCTCAAAAATCATAATTTCCCATGAAAATGTATATAATTGTCTTAGGAATCCAACGCTTCGAAAATCAAGTCATTCGGATGTCGGACGGAGAATTTTTAAACAAAAGATTGAGAGAGGGTCGGATTGGGAAAGAAATAACAAAAACAGAAGGAGTCAAAACGACATATAAAAAACCGAAATTTCCAAAATTTATAACTCTTGATCCTGAACTCCAAATTTGACAAATTTGGTATCAATAGAAAGGTCAAAAGAAGCTCTACAACTTCCATGAAGGACAGAAAAATCAATTTGGCCTCTAAGGGAGTCAAAAATCCACTCAAAATTTCTGTCCCACTAATAATCATGCCAAACAGTAACAGCAACTTGCAAAAATCATAACTTCCTATTTCATTGTCCAAAAATTTCATACTTTATATCAATGGAAAGATGGAAACATAATCTAAAACTTTCATAAGCACTTAAAGGCAATTTCAACCTCTAACTAGGTCAATTTTTCACTTAAAGATTCTGCCCTGTTAAACATCACCTAAACAATATCCAAACTTTCAAATTTCATATCTTCCAATTCCCACATCCAAAAATTGCATACTTTATAGCGTTGGAAAGATTGAAAGACAAGCTACAACTTTGATTAAGACCACTTACTCCAATTCAGACCACATCAGTCAGCGATTGCCCTCAAAGCAGTACACACAAACTTACCCTTAATAGCATTTTTCAAACAAAGTAAAATATCCTTAACTTCGAAAAATCATAACTTTCAATTCCGATATCGAAAAATATCAAACTTTATGGCGACAGAAAGCTTTCAACAAAAGCTACAATTTTCAAAAAGATCATTTTCTCAAATTCTGCCTAAATCAAAAAGTCAACTCTCTACTCCAAAAAGTCAAACTTTCTTAATTTTTCAAAATTTAACACTTTCACTAATCATTTCTTGCTTTTCAACTTCCATTTCAATCATCTCATTCACTTAAACTTTCATAACTGAAACTAATCTACTCAAATATCAAGGTCATCAAAACTAATCAATTTCTTTTCTTATCAATTTCCTTAAGGCACAATAACATCTATAACATAATTCATATACAAAAATACGCATTTTTGTTCATTTTATAATTCTAAATTCTACTCAAAGATCGGGGTCCAACAGCCCAACCCACCAAACTGCCAATCAGTAACCCGAGTCCGGCAAGACTCAGCCTTCTGTAGCTCAAGCACGTGTAATCCAGTCCACATAAGTCATAATGATCCTCGATCCCGCAGTCGGCCAGGCAAAACCAGTGTCAAAAATGCTGTTGTTCCTCCATTTCCAAAGGTACCAACAGGCAACTCCAAATATGGTGGGCCACGCGACCTGCTGGATGGTGAGGGGTTTCTGAAGATTAGACATCAGCCACGTCTCCCCGTCTTGAGACAAGAAGCCTGAACCTAGGACCTTCGGAGGAAACTGACTCCATAGAGCACGCACGTACACACAGTCCCGAATTGGGTGAATCGAAGTTTCGACATGGCCATAGGTTGGACAGCCATTATCCATGGCTATATGACGAGTCACTCGCTGCTGATTGGTCAACAATTTCCCTTTAGCGAGAAGCCATAGAAACGTCCGAATTCGTTGGAGACCAGCCCACTTCCATATGGTCGGCCAGAGCTTGAGGTGGGGGTCTGAGGGTCAACCTTCAATTAATTCGTATGCAGACTCTAAGGTGAACCGCCCATGAGTAGTCAATCCCCACGTAAGGCTGTCAATCGCTCTGTCCTTAAAAGTAGGTCGAATAGCCGCGAGGTCCATACAAACTGAGGAAGGAAGATAGGCTTGGAACAGATGCTAGAGCCATTGTCCCATTTCAGTGGTAAAGTCCGCGATCGTAGCTTGAAGAAGCCGGTCAGGAATGGGGGTAGATGCCACTAGGATTAACGGTCCCTAACCTGGAACCCAGTTATCCAGCCAAAAGAGAATACACAGCCCATTGCCCAAAGCCCATTTACACCCTTGCCGGACGACCTACCAGGAAGCGGCAATCCCCCTCCAAAAACCGGAAGTCCCTGCTCTATCTATCATGCGAGGTATGTGAGGAGTGTCAAAGTGATATTTAGCGCGAATAATTTGAACCCAAAGGGCTGTGGGCTTAGTAAGCAGCTCCCAACCTAACTTTGCCAGTAAGACTTCATTCGTGGAGCGGATGCGTTTGATACCTAGACCTCTGACAATTTTAGGCTGGCAGACAGAGTCCCAATTCACCAGATGCATTTTCCATTAGTCAGCTATAGATCCCAAATAAAATCACGCATGATCTTTTCCAGTTCGTCGCACAGCTTTCGCGGAGGACGAACCGTCTACATCATGAAGATAGAAAGTGCTAACTAAATTTTAAATGAATGTTGGGCTACCTTGATTGATTGAATCTATTGTCTAAGATTTAGGATGATAAAAAAACACCCCGCCTGATCTAACCTGAGGCCTGATCGTCTAAATTGAACAAAAACGTAGTTTCTAAAATTTGGTCCTATCGAGTCTTGGGCTATTCCATTTTTATTCAGACCGGCCAGGTAGGCTCGAGTCCAGTCCGGTCCAACTATCCCTCTAGGCTTTGAACAGGTGAAGTGAAGATTCTAGCTGAGAATTTCTTGCTAATGCATGAAGAGGAGCGTTGGTCGTGCATTATATTTACTGAGAAAATGTCTCCAAAAACTTGCACTATCTCTAACCATTACGAAATCTGATGCACTTATGGACAATCCACACCTTCCCATTTCATCTTAACAATACTCGAATCAGAACCCAAAAAAAAAAAAAGGTAAATGAACTAAACAAAGAATCCACCCGTCATTCTTGGCCATTTAGCTTCCTTCATTGACATGGGAACCGGAAACAGCAATAAAGCCCACAAATTTGATTCCTTGAGCTTGGCCTGAATCATTTTTCTGCAGTTTGAAGAGATTTCGGCGACCCCATGGTAGGTCCTACCTCATGAACTTGAAGCTTGAAAACTCACTATATGCACACTTGCAAACTTGTAACGCCACGATTTGAAGCTTTACTCAAAATTTGATTGATCATTGAATTGAATTCATTTGGAACATTGATGGTAGCTTACTGTTCTCTGATCTTTTCATCTGCAATAATATTTCCAGAAGAACAACTGTGATCAAAATCACAGTCATTTGAATTCCAAACATCGCCTTCCATGCAACGCCTGCAGAGGCTACATGTATTCCCCACATTGCGTTAAAAGCTCCAAAGAAGAGAGCAATCCTTCCAAACCAACCATGGTACAAGTTCCAGTACTTTCGAATCTTGGCATCCTTATTGGGTCGTAGAAAGAACGCCAATATCTGAACCATTTTCAGACACAGTTAGCTAAACTTTGTGAAAAGTAACATAAGTCGCTGTCAAAAGCTCCTATATACATGGAGCTTACCTGGAGAATACTGAGCACAAAAGCGAAGATTCCAATGCCTCTATGTGCTGATACATCAGCGCTAATTTTGACATACATCTGTTGTCCAACAACCACAGCAGCCAGACCCAGCAGAAACCCTGTGAATTGAATGCCTGCGTGAAGATAATACCATAGAGGATCTTTATGCCTCATGTATCTTGCAATGATCGCCCCAACTGGAAGAAACAGACCCCATGTCATAACAGCCAACACACCATGAGCCGCCTTCATCTGGTGGTGATTTACAGAAGATGCAGAACCTGTGGAAAACCAGACGATGACCAAAACCATTAGTTTATGAACTGTAAGAGACTGAAGCAGAAATGGAATGTATATGTTGACAGATAAACCTGCGGAGAAGTCGAACATTAGAACAGTCTTGTCGACATGTTTGGTCAAGCGATAATGAGTCGGGTACGAGGTTCCAAAAGCCAACAGAATTAACTGCTTATTGAGAGGGTGTTCGAACTTAGCTTGAAAAGCCATGTGAATTGAAGCCCCACTAAGTGCAACTGCGGGTGGAACTTTCGTAAGGTCCAATTCTCCAGCATCTGCTATGACTTGCGAGGGACGAGTGCCTTGAAGATAGTATTGCTTAATCCTGGGATGACCCTTCTTGCTAAACCACCCAACCACTGCACTAGCACCAACCATTCTTCCATCTTTTGAAAACCCAATTCCTACCCATCCTGTGGTGTACACAGAAGATACTATAAACGTCACCAAATTGTCTTCTCCCTTGTGATACTGCACCAGATGTTGCTACATCAGTTAAAAGGTAACTATTCTAAGCTGCTAAATACGATTTATAACACTCGTTCTCAGAAGTCAGGTGCTTTAGGCAATGGAAGCAATGGCCTAAAGCTATTCGTCATAAACCATCTTTGTTTCAGATCTATCTAATAAACCCAATAATGTTTATATGTAGATCATTGTATCAAAAATGACAAAGATGTAATCTGTTCTCACAAAACCAGAAACTCCTGAGAAGCAACAAAGATAAATGAGATGCATATATATATATATATATCCCAGATAAGACTTACCCTCAAAATGTAAGTATCCCAAATCGGCGTGCAGATCATGTTTGATATATTATGGTATGGGGGAGGAAGAATACCATTGACATTGGTTTTACAGAGCTCTGATCTTTCCGCCAATGCTTTACCATTTTGAGACGAAACAACACTCTGAGCACCATATTCAGGTTCAGTTTTCTTATCTCCGTGAAGGGTAGTGTTATTAGTTCCACCACTTTCTTCTTTAACTTCATTGATCGGTCTATTGAAGTGATCGGGATCAGCAATGGCGAGAATGTCACATTCCGAGAGAAAAAGCGGGAGACACAACAAAAGAAGCATGCATGTTCTTGAATTTGCCATCGAACATGTCTATGGTTAGTTGGATTGGGAAGAACAAGAAGGGAGGTGGTATTGTGAGTGTAAGAGTGAAGCAATTGTGATAGTGGGTGACCTGTGTACGGTGGTTGAGAGGTGTTAGTCTCTTGAAATGGAAGGAAAATCATTGGTTTTTCTGGTGAATAAGTTGGTTGTTGGTAGCGGGTAATCATCATTACCTCTAAAATCACCACCCAACATCAATTGAATTCTCTCTAAAGCTACTTAGATTGTCAGAGCAAGGCAGTAGCCAACTTATTACATGATAACTGGTCTGAATTGTTTACAGATTAAAGAACAAAGATGAACTCAAAACTCTTAGGAATAGTTTTGGCAATGAAGTTCCTGTGCCATCTTAAAATTAGAACTGCTTCAATAAAAGGAGGTGCGAGCATTTCACGACCTTGAAGTTATCCAACTTACAAAACTCTACGGGTTTTTTTCTTGATGTTAGACTATTTATCTCACAACTGAAGCCTCATGATAGCTTGAAGCTTTCATGAAGCTGCCTCATGTTAGCTTGAAGCTTTCAGGAAGCTGACATGCTAACCCCTGAGTTTCTACTTGTATGATATGCTGATACATAAATACATACATATACACATATATATATGTATGTATACATACACACATATACATATATGTATGTATGTATGTGTGTGTCTATATATATATATATATATATATATATCTGCTATCATTGAGTAAAATCCAAGGAAAGCTGTTAAGAAGTCAACTAATCCGGGGATATGTCCTCAATGATTGTACATATATTTTCCAAACATTTTGGTTGCTGTGAAGGCACTACAGAAGGAACATTTCTGAGACCCAAAGAATAAGTTTCAACAAATTCTCATTGGTTGAGGTCGATCCGTACTTCCACTTAGTTTCACTTCATCCTGAGCATGGATAGATTATCTAGGTTCGGTCTGTAAGTAGTGACAATTGCCTTATAAAGACTAGCCTTTGCTACGGCTCCGGTGTTGAACTTAATGCACAATGCAGAAAGCAATGAAAAAGAAAATTGTGGTTAATCGTCACAAACAGTTTATTTACAGAAACATGGTAAATACATAACACAGCTTTCTAGTACAAAACTGGCAATTAGCTTAATATATAGCTTCATGTAAAATTCTGAAAACCAACTGAGGCAACAAACATGAGAAC
The DNA here is from genome assembly GCA_027563845.1 of Erythroxylum subrotundum. Lineage (NCBI taxonomy): Eukaryota > Viridiplantae > Streptophyta > Magnoliopsida > Malpighiales > Erythroxylaceae > Erythroxylum > Erythroxylum subrotundum. The sequence goes on along the minus strand of JAOQMQ010000009.1, from coordinate 18,469,416 downwards.
CACTCTCATCAGATTATAGGATGCAATTTCACATAAGTGGAAGACTGCTGTAGTGGATGAACTGGAACCAAACCAAGAGATCTACAGAACCAATCTGCGTACTTCCCATTCACACAAGTCCTCTGTACATCATTGGCAAAACTGCTCCATTTCGCAACCATAATCTCAAGTTGTGGGACTATTGTGTTATCTTCACCATTTTTACTGACTGCAGCAATAGAGTGCTGCTGATGGTAGTTCTCTATAGGACAACAAAGCTTGATTTCCATTTGACATGGAAGTATTGGGAATTAAGTAGATCCAAAAGAGCGAACTTATTTAGGCACCCTGTAGATATGTTCCTCACCACTCTCCTCATCAACCGTAAAAATCCATTCGCTCCTTTCGATTTTCCTCGACACACCGGCCCTGATTGGAGGCACAGGATAACAAAGATCTCTGCTCTCAATAAGACAGGCTTTGCTAATCAATGTAATCTGCATGCCTTTTCCTAGGTGATAATTCATTGACCTAACAGCAACTTTATCCTTCATTCCCTTTACATGGCCTCCTAAACCTTTTGCTTCACCCGCCAAGATATTTGCTACAACCACTGATCTACGTGGATTAACATTCAACAGCTTTAACAACCTAGCATATTCTTCATTCTTACAATCAACAAGTGAGAAATCAATTTTCTTGTAATGTGGTAATAGCTCCAGTGGGTCACCAGTTATGAAGTCTACCATGTCTTCAAGGTTGCTTGGAATCTTCAAGGATGGGCTCCGGAACAAGGCACACCAGCCTGCCTCCTAGATGTCCTGCGTCCGTTGCCAAGGCTATTGTGCAAGGTGATACACTTGATGTGACCTCCACAATAAGTTTTGCATTCATTCCTACTGCTAAGGCTGATACGAACTCGTCACTACCAAGTTCTGGTATCCCCCTCAAGTCGCATCGCCTCTTGTATTCACCACACTACAAAGAACAATTGAAAGGGCAAAGTTCAGATAATCTAAACCAACAAAGTATGATAAAGAATGGAACTTTACCAATCTTCCTTTTCGATAAGCATAAATTGAGAAAAGACCAATCTTCAGATAAAATAATTCCTCAAATATGATAGAAAAAGGGAACTTTATTGTTCTCCCTGTTTTATGAGCATCAATTGGACTGGGCAAACTTCGGATGAATTTAATCTCCCAAATATGGAAAAGAATTGAAACTTTTTTCAATTTTCCTGCTTTATGTCCTAGATGATTTATACACCATTGGTTTATAGGCTGAAAAGAAACCCAGAAACACATATTCCTTCTTGATCAAGATTATAGCATTACAAGACTGGACTCATGTAATCAACATTTCTCTAATCTGTCTTCTGAACATGTTTCGGAAACATTCACGAAACCATGTTCAATGATTCAGGATTACCATTTTCTCGCACAACATTACAAACAAATATGATCATCATCCTGCGGGGAGAACGTTTACCAATTTGAGGGTATCGAGATAAGTTTTCGTGGCATAGTTTGCAGACCATTTCATCCTTAAAATGATCAAAGAACAGCACTGTTCTTTCCAACTAAGGGAACACTTGTTGATTAGTTTAACAACTGGATAAAAAGTATGTTTGCTTAATGCAGCAACATCCTGTAATTATACATAGTTGATTAGTTTAACTTCTTAATTTGGAATTTGGTTTTTAAGGGAATAAAATCAATTGTTAAAAAAATTTAACTGATTCGGTGAGTTTAATGTAAAAATTTTGAATTCTCTAACTTTTTTGTTTAGTTTTTTTTTTATTTTGTATAGATTTATTTTAATAATTTTTATTGTTAAATGCCGATCAATTTATTAATTAATCGATTAATTTTTATAAATTAATAAGTTATTATAAAATAAATTAAATCAATTAATTTTCATTTACTAATATCTTTTTTAATTTAATTTTAAATTATTTGATAGGTAAGAACAATCTCTTTTAATTATATTTTAAATTCTTTAATTTTATTTAATCTTTAATCAGCTTTATGATTGTTTAATTCCGTTTAAACTTTTTAAACCTTAAATCTTTTGTCTTATCGGTTTAATTTTCGGTCCAACTTTTTAAAAAATAAAAAAAATCCATTTTTCAATCCTTCTCTTTGTAATATTAGATCTTTCAATGCCCATTTCTTTGACTACAATCACTTTTTTTCCCCCAAAAATGACGCTCCTATTATATTCTTCTAAAGCAATTCATGTACAAAAGTAATTCTCAACCAACAGTGAGATGATGTGTATAATTAGCGACTTTTTAATTATCAAATTTCCTTCATTTTTCTTTTTATAAATATGTATTTTATCCTTCATTTTTCTTTTTATAAATATGTATTTTCACCATAAATACATTTAATTTAATTATAGGGATCATTATTACCATTATTCTACATGATAATTATAAATAAAATTTGCATATTCATTTAATTAAAGTAATCAGGACAAATTCAATTAAGTTTTCATATCATTCTTCATAGTTAAGGAATTCCAAGTACTCCTGTAGCTTGGATTAAATTCTATCTCTTTGTTGATTTTTTATAATAGAAGTTCGGAGGAGATGGTTGATTCATACGAGATAATAATAATATGAATGAAAATGAATATAACGAAGAATGCGAATGAATATATTTATTATAATTATGATGGTTGGTTAGGACAAATGAATGATTATCATTACCATTAATAGTAGTTAATTTATTCAAAATCTTCAAAAATATAATTAATATATTATAATTAATATTAATTATTAATTATATTTAATTAATTATATTGTTTACTGAAACAATTAAATCGTTAAACAATTCGCAGACTATCCTCAAATTTTTCTTCGCGCAAGTAAATAAAAAATCACAACTGCAAAATAAT
>JAOQMQ010000009.1:18450333-18464446 GCA_027563845.1 Erythroxylum subrotundum | reverse complement strand
TTAGGGACAGCATTACCTTATTTTGCCCTCTCTTCTTTGTATAAATATGTATGCACAGCTAGTGTATTAAAGTGATACAACACAGAATCAATAAAACACAACTCATTTCAAATCTCCACAGTTCTTAATTATTTATAGCACAATTAAAGGTTTAACGGAGTTAGGTTTTTGTCAATTCTTAGTAATTGACCTGTCAACTTAGCCTATATAACATCACATTTAGGTAGTCTAAACCTACCAACACTCGCATAATTTTAAGTTTGACTCAAAGGAAAGATGTTCATGTCTAAAATTCTGCAGATTTGCGTTTGCTGTTACTGTTTGTACTCAACTCAAAGTAATTAGCTGGAGGAAGAAACACTAAAAGCCAATTTTGCAGCTGAAATCCTAAAACCACTTCATTGCTAACTATTTTAACTTTTAGTCATTTTGTTGGATTTTACATCAGGGACATAACTCTGGCTTTTCCCAGCTTTATTCTGGGCTTTGAAGAAGACCAATCACAGCAGTAGTTCAAGGGTATGCAGGAGGGAGCTGTCTGTTCCTGATATGTCCTATCCTGATTATGCCAGGAGATAACCCTGAGTTTGGGGACAAGCTTCCCTGTTTCCTGATAAAGTTGTTTGTACTTTGTATTTACAACCTTAGATATTTGTTGTAGTGGAGAGCAATATTTAAATTAGTTAATGTCACGTTCAATTCAATAAGTAAAATAAAACTTTTATGTATAGAAATCTTATGTGGAGTTATTTTTTTGTTGATATAAAAATTAATGAGTTTGATAATGTTCTATCAAGTAATTAAAATATTAAAATTTAAGTTTAAAATTAATATAGAAATAAATTATTAATTATTTATTAAAAATTAAATATGACAGAAAAAAAAAGGAAAACAAATAGTTACATATTTACAATTGAATAATATGCAAATAAAAAAAAATAATTCACTCAATAGTATTGGTATTAATTGAATATAAGAATGGATCATTATAAAATTAAATTGAATTGAATTATTTATTTATGATTAAGTCTTAAATTTATTAAATAAAGATTTTTTTTTCTTTTTATACGGATCATTTGGAAATAGTCTCTCTATTAGTTAGGAATAAGGTTGCGTATTATTAATCCTCTTGAGCCCCGTGTGTTAGTAAAATTTCATAAGTTGTTGTTGTTGTTTTTAAATATATATATTCTTTATATAGGTATTTGTTGTCAAAATAAAGATAAATACGAAATAAGGAATCAAAGAACAATGGGTGGGGGGTCAAATAAAGACTTTTATTTATTTAGAAAAAAAGAGTCAAAAATACATTCAAACTACTCATCCGTAAAAGAAGGAATGAGCATACACGTACTTCTCTCTCTTTCGCCCAATGCTTTCCCCTCTCTCAAGTCAAGACTCAATACTTAAAAATGTTTGTTTGGTTATTCACAGAGATTATCGGATCGTAATGCATTTTACTAAAAGTAGATTAGACTTTTAATCCACGCTTCCTCCTCCTAATCCTCTTCGATTCTTCCCCTTTGGTAAGAATCCTTTGTTTGTGTTCTCCGTCTGCTTAATCGCCAAGTCTTTGAGCTTCTTTTTCTCAATCAGTGATTGCTTGTTTATATTTTGTTTTCAATTTTTCATTTTCGTAAGTTCGATCCCTCCTTTAGTCTTTTTGTGATTCTGGGTCGATCAGCTTTGGCCCTGAATCGCTCTAGATTTAGCTCCGTTGTCGGAGCTTTGTTTTTTCTAGGGTTGTTGTACAGGTCTTGGGATTTGAATTTGTGTAGGGTTTCGTTTGATCATCTAGATTTGATTAGGTGGTCAGTAAAAGATGAAAATGAGTGATCTTTTGTGATTTGTACAGTGTCGAGGGTCTAATTCATTGTAATTGAAATCATTTCTTGGGGGGGAGAGAATAAAATAAAAGAAAACACAATGTCTATAGCTGGTGTTGCTCTCTCTCCCATTCAGAATGACCCTGTTTTGCCGGCTAACTACGGCAATGCCCAACCCGGTGTATGCTCTGAGGAGTCCATTATGGTGTATCTATCGGTTGGGGGGTCTATGATGCCGATGCGTGTTTTAGAGTCTGACTCTATTGAATCTGTGAAACTGCGGATACAGTCTTGTAAAGGGTTTGTTGTAAAGAATCAAAAACTTGTCTGTGGAGGTCGGGAATTGTCGAGAAGCAACTCACTTGTCCGTGACTATGGCATTGGGGATGGAAATGTTCTGCATTTAGTTCTCAGGCTTTCTGATATTCAGATTGTAAAAGTCAAGACCACTTCCGGGAAAGAGTTTACATTCTGCGTGGAGCGGGGGAGGGATGTTGGGTATGTGAAACAGCAGATTGCAAAGAAAGAGAAAGAGTTTGATGATATTTACGAGCAAGAAGTGATTTGTGATGAGACACCGCTTGAGGATCAAAAGCTTATCGATGATCTTTGTCAGTATCATAATGATGCAGTAATACTTTTGTTGGTAAGGAAATGTGTGAAAGTCCGGGCGAGGCCTGTGGAGAAAAACTTTGAATTGTCCCTTGAGGTTCCACGAGTGAATGATGGCGAGACTGTTGGGAAACAGTATGATGCTGCTAAAGAGAATCATCAGACAAGCTATGAAGTTAGCAGAGATATTATACTTAGAAAGCATAGTGACAGGGATTTCGAGTTGGAGCCAATTGTTGTCAACCCCAAAATCAAATTGCCGACTGAAATCTGGGACATGATTGATGCTACCTTTGATGGGTTAGAAAGTGGGAATGATCCAATTAGGTCTATGGAAGGCACAGGAGGGACTTACTTCATGCAGGATTCACGTGGACAGAAATTTGTTTCAGTTTTCAAGCCGACTGATGAAGAACCAAAGGCGATTAATAACCCCAATGGCCTACCAGCATCTCCTGATGGTGAAGGGCTGAAAAAGGGCACTAGAGTTGGAGAAGGAGCTCTCCGAGAAGTTGCAGCTTACATTTTGGATCAACCCAGAAGTGGACGGAGATCCATGTTTGGTGCTGAGAGGGGTTTTGCCGGGGTCCCACCCACAGCTATGGTCAAGTGCTTGCATAAACGATTTAATTATTCAGAGGATATAACCACCAAGATTGGGTCCTTACAGATGTTCATGGAGAACAGTGGAAGTTGTGAGGATATTGGTCCTGGTGCCTTTCCACTGAAAGAAGTTCATAAAATTGCAGTACTGGATATACGGATGGCAAATGCGGATAGACATGCTGGGAACATCTTGTTGAGCAAAGATCCTCATAGTGGTCACACTGTATTGATACCCATCGATCATGGATACTGCTTGCCTGAAAGTGTAAGTGATTTCTTATGTCATTACTTTCGGCAACTCAATGCAATTTCTTTCGTTCTTTTCTTTTTAATTCGTCTGTTCAGTTTTAGTACGTATTTCACTAGTTTGGCTCCATTTTACTGCATCAATTTGTGGTTAAACTCTCCATTGAATATTATTCATGTCTTACAATAATGGTTGCTACTGCAACTGATAAAGATCATCATTGCATTTTGTTTGCAGTTTGAAGATTGCACGTTTGATTGGCTTTATTGGCCTCAAGCTCGCCGACCGTTTGACTCCGAGACTGTTGAATATATCAAATCCCTTGATGCTGAAGCAGATATTGCCCTTCTGAAGTTTTATGGATGGCAGATGTCGGTAGAATGTGCATGCACACTTCGCATCTCCACCATGCTATTGAAGAAAGGGGTGGAGAGGGGGCTGACCCCTTTCGCTATTGGAAGCATAATGTGCAGAGAAACCTTGAAGAAAGAATCCCTGATTGAGGAGATAGTCCAAGAGGCTAAGGATTCTGTTCTTCCAGGTACAAGTGAGGCTCTATTCCTTGAAACTGTATCTCATATCATGGACTTTCGCCTTGATGAAATTGCCAGGTCTCTGCCTTGAAATGCAAAATTCTGTCGTTAACATGGGTATATGTTGTTAGTGAATATATAGTTGTACATATTCATAAAAGGGCAGGGCTCTCAAACTGTTTGTGAGGTTTGTTTGAAGAGGAATTTCTTCGTTTGTATTCAAGTTCATATTCTTTTATGACAATTAGTATGAACTTTTCTGATTGAACAGAGATAAGGTTTGATGATTTTTATGATGAACTGTTGTTCAATTTGTATTCAAGAAATAAACCTCTCGCTATTTAGATTCTAATTTCTCTATGATTTGTATATCGACTTGTTATTACTCATGGCAACTTCCACAAAGACAACCATTTCCCTCGTGTTTCCCAAAGTTACCGAGCAGATGATACCACATCATTTTAACTTCTTTAACGCTATAAATACATTGATATACACATCAACATTCATTTGTGAAGCCTACATGCATGTCATAGTCAATGACCAGACTTGAATTGACCGAATTTTGAAGTAGCTAGGACTTCAGGGTCCGGTTTGGATTAACTCGACCCAAATTGATTCAGCAAAACAATATCATTTTGTATTTAATCTGAACCTGATCAAACATCAAGCCAAATTCAGACTGCAAAACCTAAGATCGGGCCTATTGCCAAACAACAAGGCATCATGAAGATTATTAATAATGCTAGTCTCCAATTGAAAAGTCAAATAAGGTATGGCTCCTAACCTGCTCAGTACAGTACAAGCCTGAGGTTTTCTCAAAAAACTTGGTGTAGTAACGTAATATGTGCAGATAGTTTGAAAAAATAATAAGCAACAACAGAGGAGCATCTTATTCTACACAGATAGGATCCAACTCCTGAATAAGGCCCTTCTATTAAAAACGCGGAAACGTTCGATTGCTTGGCTTGATCTTGATGTAAGGTAGTTCATATTTGCTGAACTTACTTGCAAATACAGTCTTGTATCAGTACTCGGGACAAGTTTAGAACAATGCTTGCTCACGAAGAACTAGCAAGAACTGCCCTATAAGTGGATTAAACTAGTAAAGACGGCTCTGTTGAACAAGTCCCTGTTGCAGCATAAACTATTGAAGGGACCTGCAGCTAAATTCAGTCGTTTAAGTGGTAGCTAAAATGATCCCAAGTCCACATGCGATTGTTGCCCCAACTTGGAATGGACTCTGAGACCAAGTATGTAGGTTGACGAAGGCCTGGCATGATCATCAAGCTTCGACAAGGGTCAGAATAGTTCAAACTCACGCAAGCGTTCAACAACAGAAATTTTCATTTCTTGGGAGGCTTCTTCAGTATCCGCTTTGACCTTGTCCTGAAAACAAATGAAGACAAAGAAACGAGTTTAGGTGTTTGACTCCCGAGAGAAAGGAAAGAACCCAATGGAATATATACCTCTTACTGCTGCCAGTTTGGCCACTAGAGCCAAACACACCCTTCATCAGTGAGTTTATATCGATGGAACGCTCTCGCATGAGCTGATCATGGTATATTTTGCTCCCAATCTCACTGATCTGTTCCTCAACCTCCTCGAGGGTTTGATCCACATTCAGTTGCAATTCTCCTTTTCTGATCACAGTCACACTGAAGCCATTTGCTTTAGCTTCCCGAAAGGCATCCTGGGTGAAGATTAGTAATGATGAGCAAAGAAATTACCATCTCCAAGGAATGAAAGAGGACAAAGATAAGTCAAGGCTTCATGAATTTGCTTAAAGTCAAGGACGTGTCCTTAATGAATCCTAAACCAACAACGTGGCCAGAGTAAAAGGCCTTGACATATAGTTTCATCTCTTAGTTCGTTAGCCAGATCATATTCTGATGAAATCCAAGTGGAGAATCTCAGGTTCATTGCAAAATGACACATTTTCACGACTGATAGATTTAAAAGATGTTCAGATTATTAATCGATTCTGGACTGGAATCATATGATACAATTTCAACTTGTGTGTCTGGTGGGTTAAGCTTGCTACTATGATCAAAATTTCCTACATAACCAAAAGAAAATCAAACCTTAGGTGGTCGTGGAACAACAAAGGCGTTGCCATTTCCTAGCATCTCCATGTGAGCCTGAATGATATAACAAAAGTTTTTGCAGTCACCAGCATCTTCAAAAGCAATCACATGACGTGGTTTTGGCTCCAGTTCAAGATCTTCAGCCATCTCCAATGAATACAATCCTATTTTTTGTTGCCCATCTTCCACAATATATAGCTCGATGCACTGAAAAGAACAGAAATAATTGTTCAATGATTTTGGTCATGCACAGTCTTATTCCTAAAAGACCATGGTTGATGGTTGAAATAGTATTAAACTGCATTTTCATTACTGTTATTTCAAAATAGAATATGTACTAATTATGAAAGTTAATTCATGGTGAACAAAAAAGAAAGATAAAAACTTTTTTCATAATATTGCTAATATGCTATGCTGGAAATTGTGAAATAGAAAAAAATCCCTACAGCATTCAGTCAAACTTTGATTTTGTGTTATCTTACTCTATCTGATGTCAATACATGTTTAGAAAATCAGTCAAACTTTGACTTTGTGTTATCTTACTCTTATCTGATGTCAATACATGTTTAGAAAATCATACATTCTGGCAATGTCAGTGAAAAAAAATAATGGACATGTTTTCTTACAAGTACATGCGGAAGATCTAGCCACCATAAGTAGTCTTCTTCCTTATCTTCCGCATATTCCCGGTACTTGCTCACCACAGCTTGTGGTCCAAATAATTCCATTTCTCGTTTCAGTTTCTTAATTTTTTTTCCAATGAATTCATTTTTCTGTGTTGATCTCGTCATCAGCTCAGCTGCCTCCTGGATTTCTTCCTCAGTGATCCATCTATCCAAATCCTTCCCTATATCCTTCATAATTGATTTAATTTCTGGATCTGTCTCAGCATTGTAAGATTCCAAAAATCCACGGGACCATTTCTTTGTGTGCTGCCAATATTCCTTACCAGATTTTTTTCCAGCTCTGACAGAACCATCACTACCTTCTATAATCGTCTTGGGACCCTTTGGAACCTTTGAGTGTAAGTTATTTTTTGAGGCATAACTTGTCGAGGAATTGGTGACATTTTTGTTGACTGGGGAATCCAATGATTTGAGATGATTATGTTCATCCTTCTCGACAGGGTAGGAATTGCTGGTTTTTCCATCAATAGCTGCTTTACGTAGCTGTATGAAGTTATTGAGGAAGTCAGGGTCCTTCTCTAATGGGGGTCCTTTCCATCGAGGTATAAACTTCTCGGGTGGATCATACAAACTAATCCCATCTACAGGACAATAAGGAGCTAATATTAGTATTTGTTTTTCAAACAACAATATATGCTCCCAAATGACATGACCTACACAATTGGAATATAGCAATGGAAAACAATGACAATTTCAAACTCTTATATTAGTATGTGGTGTTGCAGACCAACAGAGCTTGTGCCAAAATAACTAACAATTTCTACAGAAAGGTGGCCTCAAAAGAAAATTTGATAGCAGATGACACGCCTTAAGAAGAACAAAATACCTGTCCCATAATCAAGATTTTCGATGTTTGAATGAAGATATTCATGCACTTGCAACAGTTTTTCATTCTCTTTCTCAACCTTCTTTTCAAGACCTTTGAAGAAATTGATCTTGTCTTCAGCATCCATCAAATAAAATGGGTCCCTTCCTGTTAGCTCATTCTCACGAACTTGAAAAACAATTTCTCTTAGACCTTCATCTTTCATCCACTCTAGTTCACTATCATCTTCATTATAGTCAAGCTTTGTTGTATCAGCACTCATATTTTCCTTTGCTTTCTCTTTTGCAACTCTATAATTATCTTGAAACCCGTCCCGAATCTTTTTAACTAAGGGTTCAACTTCATGAAAATTTGTTTCAATCCAGCTTTCAGTATTTACAGATGGATTTTCCTTGTTTCTGTTTCCACCATCGACAAATTTAGACAAGCTTTGAGGTCTTTGAGTAGTATGCATCCCATTTCCTTTCCAAGAATTATCAAAATCCTTATTCTTAGTTACAAAAGATTCCTTCTTCTTTGCTATAGAATCTTCACAAGTAGTAGACTCAGTCAAAAGATCTGATTTTGTGCCTAAAGTTAGAGGTTCGGCCACTTTCCCATCCATGTCGACTTTATGGCTTGTTTTAAGAACACCAGCGCCCACTTCAGGTTCTTGAATATGATGCCCCCTTTTCTTGGCAAGAAATTCCTTAGCTTCTTTTACTGATCGTATTAACCTCAGTTTAGAACTGTTCTTCGACATGCATGATTCACCTTCATGACTATCAAAGGAAGAAGGTAAGATATCTTCTGCCGTCACTCTTAGCTTATCTTTTAAGACATTCACACTTGAAGTAATACAACCCTGCACGATATTATTCTCTTCAGGAGAGACCTTGCTTGGGTACCCAGCATGCTCACCATTTAATTCATACGAATTGGCTCTGCTTTCATTCATACCCTTCCTTTCTCCTGAATCTGTATCTGTAAGATTCATAATCTCTTCTCCACACTCTTTAACCATTTCAGTTTCCCTAAATGATTTATTAGTCGTGAGTTGCTTTTCTTTTCTACCCTTGTCAACTGTTGATTTTTCTCCACTCTCAATTTCCCGAATGTGTTGAGCCATTGCTCTAGTTTCCTGAATTTTGGTATCAATATCCCCTGCTTCACTAGCTTTTGTTGCCAGCTCTAACTTATCTTTTGAAGCCTTGGCTTTAACTATACTTTTCATTAATTCATGCTTATCCAGTTTAGGTCTTTCGATTGACACCATCGGAGGTTCTTGAACAATTTCCACTCCACCTTTCTCCATAGCTTCTTGCTCCTTTCTAAGCTTGAGCTTTCTCCTCATCATCTCCTTCTCAAACTCTGTGTAGTGTTCCTCCTTGTTACTAAAGGTGAATAGCTTCTTCACTGCCCAAATAGCAACAAAGCCAAAAAGGATCAATCTTCCAACTTTAGAGATTACAGGCACAAATTCAGGGTTAAGGGCACGACCACAAATTGTGCTAAAAAAGCCGGGCTCCTCACTGGAAACAACAAACTTTGCCACCGAGCTATTTCTTGGAATCCCATTCCCTGTTTTCTCCATCTCTGCAGCCAAAGCCTTTGCACGCAGAAGTTTCAAATGAATTTCTTTTGAGTCCTCAGATTCCGACTTCTCCACTCTGCTTCTCTCTAAAATCTCATCCTCATTAATCACGACTTTCTTGACATTTCCCTCTACATCATGAAAAACAGTGAAAATGGGATTAGACCCAATGCCCCAGTATGCACTATCATTCTTGTACCGATCAACCCAATTTTCAAGCTTTCTCAAAGGAACAGATTCTCCCATTTTCTTGGATTTCGGTTTCCATTCATTAACATCATCCAACTCAACTAAACCTCTATCAACGCCAACGTCAAAATTAGAATAATCCAAACTCTCACCAGATTCATCGTGCCAATCAAATTTGATAGGAAACTCGGGATTTTTCTGACGCACCTGTAAATCGTCAACGAGCTTCTTCCTCAGTGAATTTCTGCGACTGGTAGGTCCGCCAAAATGAGCTGAAACAAGCACGCTTCTGGTGGTAGAGAAGCGCATATACATTGAAATTAAGGACCCTTTGTAAAACCGGTAGCTGCAAACCGGAAATTTGCATGATTTTCCGAATTTGCAGGTCTTCACATAGGATTCAGATGCCAGAAACGAAACCCGCAAGGAAGGCCTGCTTGGAAAATTAAGAAGGTCCATTAAAGAACACGAGCGGATAAAGGAAGTGCAAGTGTTTAAGAATTAAGTTTGTCAAAAAAGAGGTGAAAAGGTGGGGTTTTGTGCACCTTTAAGCCATTGCTAAAACCCTGTCAGCATTCGACAGTGCTGGAACGACATCGTTTCTTTTGGTTCTAAAGGTTGTTGTTCTGTTCATAATTTCTTCCAAAGAAGTTGTTCCGTGTGAAAGTTATGAATAGCACAACACTGTATAGTCTAAAGTTTTTTTCCGTTCTTTAATGGGTTTTTCTAATATTACCAGCTTTAACTGCTTGGAAGATTCGGAAGTTGGTTCAAGTGCAAAGTTCAATTCGGATCAGAAACTCAAAGTAGTCGGATTACAAATTATGCTCAACTTTTGGAATTAAAAGACAACGTGTATACATAGTAATAAACTACAATTGGACTGAAGAGAATCGGGACGAACATCTTCAAGAAGTTTTATGGAGAATTCATAAAGCTGGAGGCCTCCAGTATCAATCATAAAGGTCCTCCTCAACATCATCTGCCATCTGCTTATAGTATTAAACTTACAAGAAACACAGCACACATTAAGAGAGCGAGAGAGCGAAGAGAGAGAGAGAGAGAGAGAGAGGGGGGGGTGGTGCTATTAAGCTCTAACTACAGAGATTCGGTATGCATGCCCCACCTTCCGTGTTCTGCTGTTCTTTCCATATCCGCCCTGTAACTCGCAGCTTTAACTCTTTCCTATCCCCTCCGGAGAAGAACAATGCCATGTTACGCTGTATTATCAGGCCGTCATGGCTGTCCCTGACCTTCCTATGGCTATCTCTTACGCTTCTAGGGGTGCCTTCCCAAATGAGTTTCCTGCCATATCCCCCAACCTCCAGGCTGTAGCTGTAATTTCGAGCTTCTGTCTCATCACCCATGAATCTGAGGAATGCAATATAAACAGGGGCCATTCCCAACTGGAAAGCTTCAAAATGGAGGCAGAAGTATTGACCAAAACAGTGGAAAACCTACATAATCAATCACAACGATACTTCAGTACTTGACAAGAAAAGCAACTGAGCCTGAGATAGATCGGAATTAAGACAGCTGGATGCTAACAAGGAATGCAGAGCTATATCTATCTGCTGAAGATGATCAGCAGAAATAAAGTTACCATAAAAACAAGGGAAACCATTTTTTTTGCAGATCACGACTGGATTATTAGAGAAACCAGGACCAAAAGGAGAAGATATAACAGTCCAAAAAATGTACATAACTGACAACTGTCAGGTTGTTATATGCATTTCTCAAGACCAGCAAAGGTCATGACTTTCGGTCACCACATATTTTACCATCTAACTAGCCACTTAAAAAAGCGCCAAATTTAGCAATTTCCAATGAGTTGCAAAATCCATTATCACTATTATCATTTATTTAAGCAGGCATCAATTCTGTTCGGCTCAATGTGGCAAAACTGCCATATTCTGAATTTCATATAATGATGGCATGACTAAATCATTTAAGAATAACACTTCACACGCCTTGCAAGATATTAAAAAACTCTATAAACAAGCTGACTGAATACATTATCATTGTCAATTAATAACATACACATACCGTCAACATCCATGTTGCATTTTCAACTTCACGGGGATTGGACTTCACATAACGATGGTTAAAGGTACAACCAGAATGCATGTCCACCTTGTGATCATCCCGTAGATGAGCAACTAGGAAAGGGATATCCCCAGTAACAGCACATTCTGATCCAGCATATGGACAGTTGTATGGCCTGAAGTTACAGAGGGACTCGTGTTTGAGTTTGCTGTAGTAAGGAAAATTCTCTGGGCACCCAAGAACCATGTACTTGCAAGGCAGCTCCAGTGACTCAGCAACTTTCTCCAGAGCTAGACATCTAATATCACCAAGCTCCTGTCTACAAGTCGGGCACCGGTTATGCACCCTAGTTTTACAGGTTGAACAAAGCGTATGCCCATTGTGGCACTGTAGAAACAACAATTAGATCAACGCATTAGCCAAAAATCTTCTGACAACAAAGGAATTATGACAGCCAAAAATGCAATAGAAGTCACAAATAACATATTGTGATTCCCATCTGATGGTATTTGTGCGCTTAATTGCTTCTACATATAGAGAACTTGCTAAATAGGGCTTAAGACCATCCTCCAAATCCAGCCAGCCCACCATATGTAATCCTTATTCATTATTGCAAAATTCCATACTTTAACCCATACATCTATCAGAATAATTGACTGATTTCCCAATATCTGTCAAGTATCTCATATCAAATCGTCCTTAGAAGATGTGAAAAATTAACTACATGGAGAACCCTATCTTTACCTCATAACCAGACTCAGCAACCCAAAATTCACATCAAGATTTTCTTGTGCCTGAAGTAAACACACCTGTTTGTCTTTATCTCTTCCATCAACTATCAAGCAACAGTGTACAACCCAAAGCGAATTTGAGGTTAGCAAATGAAGACGTGAATTATCCAAATCCTGGATCCTTGTTTAACCAATATCCTAAATGACAATAAAACATCCCACTATCTTCAAAGACAAAATGAAAAGAACCACGGAACGAAATTAGTTGTTGTAGCATACTTGGTCTTTCTCCACAAGTTTAAATTACCATATGGAGACAAATACACCTAAACCTCGATCTCCAAGTCCATCAAAACTTTATTTTCTGAAAACCATAAAACTGACTAATTTGCCTGTGCTTCATGCCGACTAAAGAAAAGTCATAGAAGTCTAGTTCTCCAAAATTGGGTCAAATTAACGGATCATTTCAGAACAAAAACTAAGCAACCCTAAAAAGGGTTTTACCAATCAATTTATCGCAATTATACCAAAAAAACAAAAAGTTAGAAGTATCATGGGCGCCAAAAAATCGGATCAAAGCCCAAAAATCAAAATGCAATAATCCAAAGTCAAAAAGAGAAGTACAAAGTTAATAGCTTTATAAAGAATTAAAACCCATGGACAAAAATGATGAAGTTTAGGCCGATTCCTCTTCCCACACAATTCTATTCTTTTAGATTTCTTTCTTTATGTTAGGTCAGTTTATATCAATCTAATTAGAATTTCAAGAAAATAGGGTTATAGGTTCATTAAAAGACTTTGTGAACGTCTAATTATATCTGCACTACATCAAGTTTTACACAAAACCCATAAAAGGACCTAACCTGATGAATCGGAGGGTACATAGAATTGGTACAAACGGGACATTCAAGGAGCTCATGGACGCTGGTGGTGCGAACCCCCGAAGTCACACTATTACTGTTGTTGGTGTTGTGTGGCTTTGAAACCGGAGCGAATTGATGGTGGTGTTGATGGATCTCATCCTCATCGATCACACATTCAATGCTATCCAGTTCCATTCACACAGCTACTCCTCTCAAAGACAGAGAAGAACAAATCCCAAAAATTTAAGGGTTTGACTCAGATGGGTACGTCGATTCAAGACTTTCTCTTCACAATCGAATCGAAACAGTGCCGATTCAAGAAACAAAAAAAAAAAGAGGTTTTTTCTTTGTCTCTAATGTTGCAACTATAAATATAAAAGCAACAAAAACAAAGAGATCGAAACTGTATATTACAAGATTCAGTCCGCCAAAAACGAGGTTCTTTTCTTCATCGGAGGAGCGTCAAGATTGAAGCTTTCGGGAGCCGGTTGATGGCCATCACGCGGCATTTAGGTTGAAGAGAGAGAGAGAGAGCGGGGTTTTTGACGATGGAGATTATAAGTTGGGTATAATCATCAAAATCCTTATTTGGGTCTTGGTGGTTGGATGTTAGCGCCTTTGTTATTCCAATACTGTGTTAGAAAGAAAGTGGAAAGTTGGTGTGGGACCGGACCATAACCAAAGCTTTTTGGTATGGCTCGAGCCTAATGGTTCGTATAATTAGCCTCTTCCTCAGGCCAGTTGGGACTTAGGTCCCATCGACATAAATCACTTTCTAATCTCTTTATGCTTTATTCTTTAAATGTAAACTCATTAGGGGAACAAATCTTCTCTTACTTCAATCTTATGGCATCCTTAGCTCTAAGTCATCTCAATCATTTATTACAACAAATTAGATGGTTAAGATTGTTTGGACATAGAGGGCACAACCATAAGAGAACAAGATATGTTTCTTCATAAGATAGAGGGTATATTATCATCATCACTTAGTCTAAAATCTCGCAATAAAGTAAGGTTTGGAGAGGTCCGATAATATGCAATTTTACTCCTATATAGTAGATAAGCTATTTTTGGTAGACCCACATACAAATGAAACAATATAAGAATGATGCAGGCAACAGAAACAATGCATAAAACATAAAATAAATAAAAATATAAAAGAGAAATAAAATCACTAAATAGAAATAATAATAAAAACACCCAAATCTCAAGATATATCTAAAATAAATGCAAATAATACTAATAATACTAATCACAAATAATAATAATAATAATAATAATAATAATA
>JAOQMQ010000009.1:18413396-18424205 GCA_027563845.1 Erythroxylum subrotundum | reverse complement strand
CGACATGTAATATATGTGTGTGGTTTGAGTTATTAAATAAATAAATATCAGTGTGATGTTTGGTTTATTTGTTCTGTTTTGGGTGGCATCCATGTATCCTTCCAGGGGGTATTTGGGTGTTACAGCTAGAGTCCTTAAAGCTCGTTACTTTCCGCAAAACACAATCTGGGATGCAAAAAGAGGTACTAATCCTAGTTATACTTGGAGTAGTATTTTTTCTAGCATAGATTTTGTTAAAAAAGGATGTAGGAAACGCGTTGGAAATGGGAGTACAATTAGTGTTTGTACGGACCCTTGGCTACCAGATGCGGAGAATCCTTATGTTACTTTGGTTCTAGATGATTCTTGGCTAAATCTTAGAGTTTCGGATTTGATTTTTCATGATCTCAAACAATGGAATTTGTCCTTAATCTCAGCTTTGTTTAATGAGCGAGATAGAGATTTAATTCTCCAGATTCCTCTGAGCTTACATCGAAGTATTGATGATTGGGTTTGGGCTCTTGATAGGAAAGGAGTATATTCGGTTAAAAGTGTTTACCGTTCTATTTATGTCGTCCCTCGAGGTTTGAATCAGATTCTTCCTTCTCCTCTTTGGAAGCAGTTTTGGTCTTTGAACATCCTTGCTAAGATGAAAAATTTCTTTTGGCGTTCGTTAAATGCTTGCTTGCTAGTTCGTGCTCTTCTTATACATAAAGGTATGGATATTTCGCCTTTGTGTCCTATTTGTGTTATTGGGCCTGAATTCATTTCACATATTTTATTTGAGTGCTATTGTGCTAAGGAGGTGTGGTCACTTTCTCATTTGGGTTTATTCCATTCCATTTCTGTTGTATTGCCTGATTAGTTTTCTTTTTTCGCACATAATTATACTGGTGATGATCAATGTTTGGCTATCTTTATTTGTTGGGCTTTGTGGAAAAATAGGAATGATTTGGTTTGGCATGCCCTTCAACATTAAGCACAATCTATTCTTTTTCTAGCCCGTTCGATGTTGAGGAATTGGAATAATGCTAGGAGACGCCAATCTGCAGCTTTTCGTAATGTCCTTTCTACTCCTCTTGTGTGGCAGAAACTACCGGCTGGCTTTATTAAAATCAACACCGATGCCGCTATTTTCAAAGAGTTGAGGAAGACTGGTACTGGTTTTGTGGTTCGAAACAGTAATGGCGATTGTATAGCTGCTGGCAGTAATATCTTTCCGGGGGTTTTGGATCCGTCAATAGCAGAGGCTATGGGTATCCGTGAAGCATTAAGCTGGGTTAAAAAGCAAAACTTACACTCTGTTATTATTAAATCAGATTCGCAATTGGTTATTCAGAGCTTTCTTTTGAATAGTCGCAATCGGTCAGAAGTTGATTTCATTGTTAATGATTGCTTATTTCTTTGTCATTCCATTAATGATATTCATTTTGGATTTTGTAAAAGATCTGTGAACTGTGCAGCTCACGCTCTTGCGAGAAATGCTAGTTCTATGTCAGGTCTTGTTTATTGAGATTTATCATTCCATGCTTGTATTTCTTCAGTTTTAGCTGCGAACAATGGTTATTAATGAAGCTTTCTTTGTTTGATTTCAAAAAAAAAACACGACCGTGTATTTTTGGACATTTGCAGTGAGTGAACCACTGGATTATTGTCGTTTTTTTTAATTCACTGGATTATTGTCGTTGTTTTTAAAATATACATTTATGAGAAAAATTTGGAACTTTTGCGATACGGTAGGTTTAGGGTATGTTTGGTTGGGAGTTTAATAATAGAATATAATGGATTGTAATATTATTTCATCATTTGGAAGGAGGGTTTATAATGAGATGGAATTGAATGAGATGGAAGAAAGAGTTTCATATTACATCTCATTCCATTATGAATAGTAAAAATAAAAAAACCTCCAATTTGGGAGGTTTAGGATGGAATGTAAAATAATAAACAATTTTACGATATAGTACATTATAAATACTTTATCCAAGTAACATTTCACTATATTACATTATGAACCTTTCTATTCCTCTCAAATAATAAATTTTTAATATTACATTCATTATATTATAAATCATTCCATTTTATTCTATTTCATTACATTTCATTAAAAATCTTACGTCCAACCAAATATACCCTTAGGTTAGAAATTAGAAGTTGGTTGATTGGATAGCCCTTTCTGTTTAGACAATATAGAAATCATATTCTTCACATGTGTTGCTCCATGGTATAGCGATCAGGACATTGGACTCTGAATCCAGTAACCCGAATTCAAATCTTGGTGGAAGCTTTTTACTTTAATCATCTTCACTTCTTCAAAGAATAAACACACTTACAGTACTGAGTCATTAGATTTAACTTTTTAGATTCAAACAGTACTACTACTACTTAGCCCAATACTGGTAAATTCAAGAAAGCAAATTTTGCAAATTTAAAATTCGACCCCAGCAATCTCGATCATTACTACCTTACGTCATGTTTTATGAGTTTTTGTTTTTGCTTGTCATACATCCAGGGACGGAGCTATGTATAGGAGCCCCCTTTCAAATTTTGTTTATTTAAAATTACTTATATAAATACAATTTTTAAAATTATAAATATAAGTGGCCCCCTTTTAAAAAAAATTCCTACCTTTAAAAATTTCGGCCCCCCCTTAAAGTTGAGTCTGACTCCGTCCCTGCATACATCTATCATGACACTATCGCCATTCACCAAAGGCCAGACATGTTATTGCATAACAAGTATATAACTTTATGTCACTAAAAGCAAAAGTGAAGACGAAATTGAAGATAACTATTTATCTTTTTCAGTACCTCTCAAGAGGCAAAAGACGACAATGAGGTGATTGTGAAGGTCAAATACACTACGTACGGGCTTGGTAGCCTCTTGATTAGACCATTTGCTTCTTTCTTTGAATATTAGGTTTCACTCGTTTTAACAAGTGGTTTGCGGAAGTGTGTGAGAAGAAATAAATGGTACGGATGATTTAATGGTGCTCATTAGCTTCACAACTATGGCAGGCACGTAACGATCGAATTTGGGCGGCCAAAAGGTACTCCTCTTTTGCTCTGTATCGTATAGCTCTTTAGGCTATATTAATGATTGGCAACAAGCCAATATGAACAGACCCATGCCATCTCGTCCGGTAGAGGGGCGTGAGATAGTGGAAGGGCTGAGAGATGAGGCCCAACTTGATTGGCTGTGCTTTGTTGATAGTGCAACTTTTATGGAGCGATGTCTATATGGATATGGGGCGGTATGCTAAGATGGAGAAGGAAACTTCGTGAGACCAATTTATGGTCATTTTGTAGGGCGCTGTAGTTCAGATGTGGTTGAAGCTGTGGCGCTGCAGGAAGCGTTAACTTGGGTCTTACCTCTTTGTCATAGTCGAGGAGCTTTTTACTCAGATGCCCAAAAACTAGTTTCTGCTATAAATAGTTTTCACGATAACTGAACTGAATTTGGGAGAGTCATTTTGGAATATAAACAATTATTAAGCGTTAGACCTCATATCAAGGTCTGTTGAGTTCGTCGGCAAGTCAATGTTGAGGTTCATAACTTGACAAGGGTCTCACATTTATACGTTAGCCGTTGTAATTGAAATTTCCCCCTAACTCTCTGATTAATGCTATTGATATTGACTTTGTTTCAAAACAAAAAACAAAAAAAAAGGTTCCACTCGTTTTTAGAAACATGCAAAAGCACAAGTATTTCTAAGAGCTAGAATGTTGAATCCCCATACTTAAATAGCGAAATACGAGTCTTTCGGAACAGTTAAATTAAAGTTGCGTATTACTAGACTTTCTCAAATTTTACGTATTACTAGACTTTCTCAAATTTTACGTATCACTGTTATTGTAATTAATTATAAGTTATTAGAAAGGGCTTAGGCAGGATTTTACCCTATTAAGAAATGAAATAAACATAATTATTATTGACTTTTTCAATAAAAAATGAATGCATATCAACCAAACATAGTAGAAGACTTTTAGTGTCTCAATATATGCAAGACTGCATAATAGTCAAAGAATAAGAATCACACACCAGGCCTTGGATATTAAAAGAAGAGTATGACAGCAGCCAAGAGGCAAGGTCTTCTCTCACTTTCTAGGGTTACACAGAACTCAACAGATGGCCCACTCCACTTGCTTCATATGGAATTGAATCCATTTCATGGCCAATGACCCAACATTCCTGCTCACTACAAAAGTGATAAGAAACGTGCAGGTGCTTACAATGTCAGAAAATATATCCGCTTGTGTGAGAAAATTTGCTGAAAGAACAAAGCTCTGAATGTCTCCTTCAAAAGTGGGAAAGGGACAACCAGGCAGGAAATAGCAGAGAATCAATCAGAACAGGAAGAGTTAATTCAATTGCACAAGAATGGTACATAGTTACATGTCGGATTCTGTCACTGTAATGACATGTAGCTTTTAATGTGCATGTTCAGGTTACAGAAATGTCTGAACACATTGATGTACAGTGAAGATGTATGCTTGTGCATTTGAACGTTTTCTTTGGTATCCATGTAGTCCGCAGTCATTATTTTATGTGCTCCGAATAGAATCAAATAGCATTTGCAAACTATAATCCCTCTCTCCCACTCACTTTACCTTACTGTTTCTTCCACAAAATCTGACAACTGCTTAGGATTGTCCCGTGGACATGAAACCAATTTAGCTGAAAGAGAATATCTCCAGGGATTGGTATCAATTTATAAAAGTGTGTCAAGATGAGAGACCTAAGCGTTGAACTCTTCATTGCACTTGCCAGATCCCAGCTTTGATATGGTTGAACCAGACAAGACAATTTCTTGATAATTAACCATTTGAACAAAACCCATCAAAGGAAGTTGGAAATTGCACATTGAAGAGGTAAAAGAAACAGAAACGAACCTGACAAGCTGAAAAGGAAACAAGAATGGCAGGTACAATGAATATTTAAATGCTAATTAAACAAGGACAAAAGATGAAACTTGAAACCTAAAAATTTTGATCCAACTTGCAAGAATAGTTCCTTACAACAGAATATGTATACTATAAACAAATCATAGAAAATCTGGAGCCCTACATGGTTAATAGGTAGTTTTTCTACCTCTAAAAGTATCCCTTGTGGAATACCAAAACCTTTGAAGAAGCTGTCTCAAAAGGATTCTTCACTAAATACTTCCCTATGGACTATGTCAAATGCTATCCAACTGATGATAATGGTTTCATGTTCAACGAATTGGATTCGCCGGAAAACACAGCCATCAGCTTTTCCTTCGTTAGCTGCTCGGATCCTTGAGACTTGATCACAAATGTATGAAGCACGGAGTCATTTGCTGCGGCAAGTTTTGACTCGACCACAGTGACTTGTGCCTCTTTGAATGCTTGGATCACTCTGGATGCAGGATGTGAATCAAAAGGGCAACTGACCCTCACAATGACCTCATCGTGGGATGCTTGAATTTCGATGTTTGAAGCGCGTTTCTCAATTTCAGCATTCAAAACAGAATCCAAAGTTGATACATCTCTAGAAGTGCTACCATATTTCTCCCTCTCAGCTTCCATCGCCTTGAGCTTGGCTTGAAGTTCATTAATATAAGCAATAGCATCTCCCAACAAAGAAGCTTTGTCCATCTTGGAAATGTTCGGGACAACAGCTCTTAATGCATAGAATCGCTGGTTTAGCTTTTCCCGGCGCTGTCTTTCTGCCTCCACGTGATTGAGAGGCTCTTCCCTTCCGTTCGCGGGTTTCCTGCCTCGTTTTCGCGGCCTCCTATCATCAGCCATGCCTGCTTGCTCTTCTTTGCAAGAAGGTTCGACGTCAGAATTCTCAGATTCAGCACTAATTGGCTGAGGCATGACTGAAAGACCCGAACTGGCCCCCGAAAAATCAATTTGCATTTGCACCTGCTTTGGTGGCTGATAGTGATTAAGCCTAAACTCTTCCCTAGCACCATTAGCCACTTCTTGTACCTTATTTACAATCGTCTGCGACCCAAAAAACTCAGCTTGACTCCCCTGTTTCGAGCCAAAAACATGAGACCAGCTCGAACAATGCGTACCATTTGGTTTACCAGGAAACACAAGCCTACCACCACCATTCTGATAAACATCCCAATATGCCGGCCTCTCCTCCATTTTCCTAACAGCAAGTTTCTCCCTAAACCCATGTCCATGGCACAAGCTCATATCCTGCCCAAAAATCTTTGGATTACTTTCAATTCTCTCCGCCAAATTCGAAAATGGAGAGTTCTCATCTTTCTTCCCGTTAACCAAAGGGAAGGCCTTAGTGATGCCTGTTGTAGTTACAATTGGTTTGCTCCTGATAACCGAATTATGACTCGAGAACGATGATCTTATGAACTGAACCGTTGCAAAACTTTCAGGAATAGATCTAACAGACCCCAATTCAACGACACCAACGTCGGTGGCCACAAGCACGATTGTCTGAATTCCAGCAGATTTAGCAAGAAACGATCTAACGCAATAATCAGACCCGGATTCCATTGCGTCAGAGATCCACACATGTTTCCCAGTAGCGAAGCACTTTCCAGGTCCGCCTTCTCCGCGAGGAAAAGAAAAGTACATGGACGCCAAAAAGAGCATCTCAGTGTCAGTAACTCTGTCCAATCCCAAAGCATAATTATCTTCATCCGAATCACCAAACAAAGTGTGAAGCTTCTGCAACACTCTCTTTCGCATCCTCTGTTTATTCTCGTCCTCAAAACGCAGGTTATGAGTTCTCTCGGCTTCAAATTCTTCGTCTTCTCGCGGCTCCCTACAAGACCCATCTCCCCAACCAAGAACCCAATCACCGGACTTGGAATAAGAAATCTGCCAAAAAATCGCACAGTTCCAGCTGAAATTAGACAGGTTGGGTCGTTCCACGAGATCAGAAAGCTTGCTTTGTAAATTCTCGTCGCTGCCAATTGCCATTAAGAGGTTCTGGTTCGAAACAGAGTTCGACATAATATAATCAAAGGCTCGTGGGCCCAGAACAGCTGAAGCCATCGCCTTATCTTCATCTTCCCATGACCCACGACACATACCCACTTCAATCTTCATCTATTTGCACCGAAATAGAAATACCCACCAAAGAGAAAGCTCTCAGTTTAGGTACCTCAATCAAATCTCACTACTAAGACCACCCAAAACCGAGAAAAGAAATCAGAAACATGCATTCGGGAAAAACGAAAAAAAAAAAACAACCCCCACAAGGCTTCCTTCCCTTGCACAAGAACAGCTCTGAAAAGTGCATCACAAATTCCAGATCTCATGCGCTCCAAAACTTTCTTAATTTAACCCAGAAAAAACAACCCAAAACAAATGCATAAACCAAACGAAATAAGAGGTACCAACTAGCCACAACAGCTAAAACAATCAAACTAGGATCATGATG
This sequence comes from Erythroxylum subrotundum, assembly GCA_027563845.1. Lineage (NCBI taxonomy): Eukaryota > Viridiplantae > Streptophyta > Magnoliopsida > Malpighiales > Erythroxylaceae > Erythroxylum > Erythroxylum subrotundum. Next base: position 18,416,846 of record JAOQMQ010000009.1, on the reverse strand, counting down.
CAAGAGTTGGGGTTGGAAGAAATGCTCAAAGTTTCCAGGGAAAGTGACAGTTGAGTTGAGGAATAAATTTTCCGGGAAAGCAAGCAACGGATTAATTTCGCAAACAATGAGGAAGGGTTTTGCTCTCTTTTTCTAACCAAAGTATGGTTGTGAAGGGGAGATACAAGAGAGAAATGGGCTTGTATCATTGTCGTGTCTTGTCTTGTGTGCTCCCTAACTCCTCAACTCCACAAGTGGACCACAGCTTACGGTAGAGATTAGACTCTAAAAGTAACCCTAGTTAGAAAGTTGCATATTATAATTTATGATATTGAGTACTAAATAAATAATTTTAAAATTATATATATATATATATAATTATATATATATGTGTGTTATTAACTAATCATTTTCTTCAAATCTAAAATGAATTGTAATTTCTTTGAATTTATTAAAAAATTTAACATCTTAAATTAAAAGATTTTAAAAATATTTGTTTATTATGGCCTTTTTTTTTAATTTGAATTCACTTGATCAAAAATCATATACTCTACATGTATAATTAAAGTCAAAGTCACCGTACTGAATGCACAAGATTTCCTGCTTCGCGAGATTTGGGGGAAGTTATAATATATACATCATTTCTTTTGTATTTTTACAAAGACGTTTAGGGTATGTTTGGGAGTTTAGGAAGTAATGAAATGGAATGGCAATTAATGGAACGGAATGGAATGAAGTAGAATGGAATGGAATGAATTGGGCCACTCTATTGTTTGGAAGTTTAAATAAAATAAGAAAGGGACTCATTTGACTATTGTTTGGAAGTAATATTAAAAATGAATGGAATGGAATGACTTGTAATATTTTTTTCCAAAATTACCCTTGTAATAAAATATGCATAGTTGCCATGAAACTATTTTAGTAAACCCAAAGCATTTCAAATTGTAGGATGTCCAGAATATAGTTTTGTCATTTTCTTATATAAGCAATCAACTTTCTTGTTCTTTTTCATTAACTCTCATCGCACTGTACTCTTCGTTAAGCATATCCATACACAACTAAGTTCATTGATTATTGAGAGACATAAGATAGGTCAAACAAGCATACATCCATTGATGAATAAAATTTCCTAAACACATAACATAGGATAAAACACACATCCTTCGATTTACAAAACTTCCCAAACACATAACATATAATAAGCGCACGTCCATCGATGAACAAAGAAGACGACACCAGCATCGATAAAAATTTCTGATTTCTTCACATACAAAAAGTGTCAAGAAGATGAACACAGAAGAATAGTCGATGCTTACCTAATGGAACGAAGACAGATGACCTTAGTAGTTGTGGAGGAAAACGTTCGTCAATAGAAGAATCCAGTTGAAGGAGAAACACAATGAACGTAGTAACATGTAGCCGCGTAGGTATTTGCTGGACTGGGGTTGTAATTTCATTAATTTTTTTAGGGTATTTTTGTCATTAAATTAGGGTTTGGAAGGCAAGCCATGTCATTCCATCCCTGACCCTCCAATTTGGGAGGTCACAAAATATTAAATTTTGGATGGCAAATGATAGCTTCCAAAGCCATCAATTGTCATTCCATCATGTTTCAAAATAGACTCCCAAATAATGACCTTAGTCATTTGGGTCATTCCATTCCATTCTCTTCCATCCCTCCACCCACATCCTTAAAGAACATGTGATCTTATAATCACAAAGTTTCTTTTTTAAAAAGAAGATTTCGCAGCTACTATCCTTTGAATATGCACTAAATAAACTTCTGGATTGACGCAATAGCCTGCAAATCATACCATCCGGATACTCCGCACTATGCAAGTCTTGTACGACAGACTCGATCGATAAAGCAAAGATAGAGAGATTTGAACATAAGACATTTTGTTCCCATGTCCCTCACTCTACCAACTCAACCACACTTATCGGCTTATAATCACAAAGTCCAAGACTCTTTAGTCGAGGAGAATGAGTAAAAGCTCCATAATAAACATTTATCAGTATTATTATTTTTTTAATAACTAACACATATAAATTGCACTAATTTCTAAAATTTGAAATGCTTTCGATTTGAATAAGTTACCATTTTGGAAGATCCTTAAATAAATTTTACATTAAATACAATGATGATTTCCTCTTTCAACTAAATCCACAACGACACAGTTTTGTGCTTTTACTCTATTATCACTCTAATTAAGTAATTATTAAAAAGTTAAAAACTAGGTTGACTAAAGTGGGTCCCGATGTTTTGTGGACCCCAGATTAGTAAAAACAAATATTAGCCATTGGTTTACAATTTGCGTCCCGTGACCATCATGACGTTGAAAGTTAACCAAAAGGAAATCTCACAAGAACAACGAGTTTTGATAAGTCTGAGGTTTTCCTTTTTCTCCCACAAAAGATTGGATCAAAACTAAGCTGAGGAGGCGGTACAAATGTACAATCCAAGACAAAATTTAAAAGTCGAAAGCGATTGCCGCTTCTTCAAAGCTACCTACCACCATACTTATCTTACCTAGTGGGAAAAAAACATATTTTAATTTTAAAATTTAATCGAAATTTAAAATATAATATTTAAAAAGGTAAAGATATATTATAAAATAACATCGTGATTAAAATATAATATTTAAAAAGGTAAAGATATATTATAAAATAGTCCTTTACTTACATAAAAATTATAAACAAATATTAATCATGTAATGTTGATTCATTTTATTTATTTATTATTAATATATTTAAAAAAAATTATATTTATCTTATAACATTTCGATATGCATGTGATAAAGTTAATGGTATAATTATAAATATGCGTTGCAAATAAAATTATAATTATAAGATTTATAATTCTCGTATTTTATTCATGTGTTATCTTTAAATGGTTATTAATCATTAACAAATATGTTGTGTTTTTCTTTACAAAGGAAGTAGTTCATAAAGTAAAATATAAACATTTTAAACAAAAATATGAGTACTTGTTAGAAAACAAGTTCACTAAAATATCCCACATGAGAAATTCATTTGAAACATTACTTGTATGTTTATGAAATTTTTCACTGTAATGATTGTATAAATAATCATTTAACTTCATATCACTAGGTTATCTCATATAGAAATTACTATATTTTGATATAAATTATGACCTATTATAATCGATGGTACCTCAGTCGATAATCATTGGATATATTATGAAGTATATGGAAGTAGTTGAGTGATTAATATAGGATTCGTCACTCAAAAATAATTAAAGATAATATTTTAATGTTCTCAATTATAATTGATTTAGAAAATCTTTGGCTAAGGTGAAATAATACTTTGTAAAATTGTGTATAAATGTCATTGATTGAATCAATCTCTCATAGTGAGGAATTAACATGATTGGACTAAATTAGAGTTGACATTAATTTCAAAGCATTGTATGATAAATTGTTTGAATTATACGGAAAACATGCACGTTGA
>JAOQMQ010000009.1:18401113-18413296 GCA_027563845.1 Erythroxylum subrotundum | reverse complement strand
TAGTTGTAGAGTTCTTTTAACTCGTTATGTAAATATCATTAGAAGTTGGACAATTGTGCGGTTATGGTAGTTGAAATGGACCAAAATCAGTTTGACAGATATACGAGAAAATAATCAAGCTTCGAAATAAAGTATGAATTACGATTCATGTTTTATTATAATTTATATGTTAATCATTTTGTAAACATTTAAATAACTTTATATTTAAATACGAGATATAAGATATTATATCTCATATGGGCATAATTAGTATTTAACTATAATTTTTGTAATTCTAATTAAATTTTAATTTCAATTCAATTCCTATAATGTTCAGATCCTGTTATAAATAGTCTTAAGTTCTATGGGAGTTATAACTTTCTCTGCAGTAGTTGTAGAGTTCTTTTAACTCGTTATGTAAATATCATTAGAAGTTGGACAATTGTGCGGTTATGGTAGTTGAAATGGACCAAAATCAGTTTGACAGATATACGAGAAAATAATCAAGCTTCGAAATAAAGTATGAATTACGATTCATGTTTTATTATAATTTATATGTTAATCATTTTGTAAACATTTAAATAATTCTGGCCTTTGAAAAATCAAATACGAAAAGGTTTCATAATTACTCCACTGCACATGGGATCGGTTCTTGTCCCGATTTTCCAACAATAATAACTTAACATATAACTCTTGAATTCGATTTAAAATAATTAAAGTAAATTTAATCGATAATTTAAAATAACTATAAGAAATTATTAATTTATATCAAATGTAATTAGTTTGTTTGAATTTAAAAGTTATGTTGAATAATTATATAAGTATTATTTGATTGATTCACATATATCGTTCAGATATGATGTGTTTTGTAGTTAATTTTAAACCTAAATTTAAATGATGATTTTTCTGTAAAATTAAAGAACGTAAACAATTTTTCAACAATTTAAAAATTTTAAGAGTTTTTCTTAAGTTATAAATAAGTTCTATATCTTTTATCTTTATTAAAATAAAAAAAATTTGGGTTGCTTTTAGAATTTGACTTATTACAGAAGATGATAAAATGATAACAAACTTTAAATTAACTATTTAATAGGCTTAGATTAAACTATAAATAATAATTTAATTTAATTTAACTTAACTTAATTTTGAATTATTATCTTTATAATTGATTTATTTTTATAGAATGTTGTTTATAAATTGATGATTTTTAATGAATATTAAATTTTATTAATATAAAAATAATAACTTCCACATTTATTAAAAATGTCAAGTAAAATTTAAATTAAAAGGCACTTTAGTACGTTAATTCTAGAGATTTATTATTAGACAATGACAAATACAGTAAACATGACAGATATGTTAATTTACGCATTTATTAGGTTTACTAATTATACCTAAAGTAATTTTGTTCTTAATTTAATTATTTTTTTTTGTTAAACTATTCGGTATCCGGCGCCACAGGGGCAACTGACTAGTCCGGATTCGAGCCGGGTAGGACCCATTTAGGCAGCAAAGCTCTCCCCCACGAGTTTTTAAGCGACTCCATTTTCAAGACTCAAACTCGAAACCTTGGTTAAGGATGGAGGAGTCCCAACCGCTCCACCACAGCCCTCAGCCCTCGGGGGTCTTAATTTAATTATTTATCATTTCTTAAATAATTTTCAGATTTTTTAATAATGTCACAATCAATGTGACATTATAAAAATGATATAAAAAAATAAAAATTGAAGTGAAATGACACGTGTGAGATAAGTTATTACACGTGTTGGTGGCGGTGATGGTGAGTCCCACGAGATTCAAACACTGTCCATTATCACGCGAACGAGAGCTACCGTATCACGCGTTTTGTGAGGGTAGAACAGGTTACAAATCCACAACCAATCATACACGCTTATCATTTCACACGCATACCACGTGCTGTGCAAACTCGACAAGTTCTGTACACGTGTCTCCATCTCTTCAAAATAAGCATGTATCTGCTGGAAGTTAGTCAGGAGGGATTCGAGGGCAGTAGGGGCCAGTTCGAAAGTGACAAATATTAGTGAAAGCAGTGAAGACTTTCCATGAAAACCCACGTGAACTCGTTTGATATAAATTATAGAGTTAATTAAAAACAAATCTAAGATATTGCTCAATTTTGTAATAATGGCCTGAATCTTAATAAGTCGTAATAGAATATTTAAGATTTTATTTTTAAATTTTAAATTAAATTTTAAAAGTGGTAATTAAATATTTAAATTTTAATTTTTTAATACTAGTCCGATATTAGAAACAGTGACGGAGGTAGGTGGGGGCCGGTGGTGACCCCAAGATTATTAAATAATTATATATATTAGAATGAGGTTATTTAGAGGTTAGTGGTGCACTGAGCCCCCCAAAATTTAAAAAATTAAATATTTGAGCCATCTATCTTAAATTCCTGACTCCGTCACTGATTAGAAACCTTAACTATTAATATATGACAGCCAAAATTAACACAATAAATTAAGATTAATGTAACAACATCGTTGTTAAAAATGGAATCCCTCGATTAGTTTAAGCAACCTTAGTCCTTCGTTATCTGTTTGTTTTCCCAACACCCTCTGCCCTTCTGTTTTTTGTTTATTCTTCTGACTGCCCAAATTACTCTCGTATTACAATGTATTGTACTAACAAACTCTTCGTTTTCAGTTCGTTCTTCTTATGTCCTCAGCGAGAGGGCATTGGAGCTACATAATCTAAAAATTGAAAGGTGAGGTCTTCGAGAAAACAAATTAAAAATGAAGGGAAAAACTGAAATCAAAGCGTGAGGTTGTTAGAGTTGCGTAATCTGATTTCGGTCAGGAAATTTAATGAAGGTAAGTAACGTCTTTAAAAAAAATAAAAATTTGAGCATTTTATTATCACATTTTAAAGTTTGGGTTAGAATTGAAAAAAAAATGAAAATGTAAACATTTTATTGTCACTTTTTAAAATTTATGCTATAATTACAAAGTTGAGCAAAAGTTTGATTTTTTTTAATCAATCATAAATTATATTATTATAATTTATTTGAATATTGTGCAATTAATTGTAAATAAATTATATCTTAAATATAAATTTGAATTATTATTTATAAGTGTTTATTAACTAAAAATACATTAATTAATAACTTAAAATCCAAATTGATTGAATAAAACTTTCAACTACCCGCACTCGTTAGCTTTAGCAGAAAAAATAATAAGAATAGAGCTGTGAATATGTTTTAGAATTTACACTAATTTTAATATTTGACGAGGTATTATACTTGAATTAATTAATATTATAAATTATTTTTTTAATAATTAAATTAATAAAATAATATGTTAATATTGTGTAATTATATATTAATTTGTATAATTGGTAACAAATATATATTAAAACTTCACTACTTTTTTATAGTCTAAGTTACTTACAATATGAATTACATAATCTTCAATATATTGTATAACAAAAATTAACATTATAGATTTACTATTTTTTATAGTATTTGTTCAATATTTTTAGATAACTTTAAAATTTTACAATACATTTGAATCACCATCAAGCAAAATTGTTAATGTAATTAAGCGGGTTTTAATCTTTGATTGCTATCATGTCGATTGGGCGTGTATGTCTATCTCAGTTTGAATTTAGGTGTGCACTCGTAATCATCCATTTTATCTGAGTCTTATCTCCTCAGGTCTTATCAGTTATCACTCACTCAATCTCTGTCCCACAAGTTGCGGTCGTCAAGATGAGGACGTTCATTGATTTATCGACTCTTTTTCTTTTTATCTCTTTAAACTTTAAACCCAATCACGCAGTTTCTGTTTATTCTTTTTTAATATAAAAACTTCTTTTTTTTTCAAAAGTTGTGATATTATTTATTGGAATTTGGATGGTTGAGGATCTCTTCAAGTTTGACGTTGTGAGAGCAAGTACCGATAGTACTCTCGTCGTTTTGGAATTTTTTTAGAAGTATATATCACTTTCTTAAATATTTTGTAAAATATTAGTTTAATTTTTGTTATTATTAATTCAATCCAAATCTTAAAACTCCAGCCAAAGTAAGTAAATTTGACTCAATTTAATAATTTATTATAATTATTTTAAATTATTAATTAAATTTAAATTTAATTTAATTTTAAATAAATGATTGAGATAAAGTAAAACATGATTGGGACATGATAAAAAAGATAAAAGATCGTGTCCCCTTTTAAGTACAAAGTGCGGCCAATGTTCGAGTACGATCAAACCATACCTTAAGACTTTTGCATCAATATTAGGACCCATTTGATCACCGTCCATCTTTAGTTACAATATAGTCCTTTAAAATTAATAAATTGTTTTTTTCAATTGTTAAATTACCTGCATGAATACGAAACACCCCACTTAATTTCAAGAATTAAGATCTCTAACTGCAAATAATTATTGAAGTTTGGGAGAGGGATATTAATTGAACGCAATCTTTTTTAAAGCTTGAGTTAGAAACTGAACCCAACTCACTGATTTTAAAAATGCTGAGTTAAAATATAGAAAGAGTTATCCGCTCGTCAAATTAATTATACTAATAATATGTAGTCAGTTAATAGCTGATAGAATCAACTAATAGTTAATCCAATATGTTGATTAACAAATAAGGGTAAAGTACTTATATGATATTTAAACTATATTATATAAAGATAAATAATAATTTTAATATGAAATTCTTAATAAGATTAAGTAGTTCAGGAGACGATTGTCTAAAGTCAGCATCACGATGTGTTTCGGGATTGTTGGAGAGCGCGCACGGTTTGGAATCAACTTATCGAGGGTCGGAATCGTCGCAACTTCTATTGCCAGTATTTCCAAACCTGGTTGGCGCGAAATTTAGCATCGGCCCCCGGGCACCGTTCTGCATCAATTTGCTTTTGGTATTTGGTATTGTCTCGTGGAAATTAAGGGTTTGGCAAAATGAACGTTGTTTCAACCCTTCCTCGCATCCGGTCCACCATATAGGCGAAATCCATTCTTTTATCCACGATGCAATTTTGGCTCAACAATTACACTGAGATGTAATGCCATCGACTGCAAAGCGACGTCGGGTCCTTGATGTTGGTTGGATGAAACCACATGAGGGCTGGGTTAATTTGTGTACGGACGGCTCGTCGAAGGGGCATCCTAGACTGGCGACGACAGGTGGATTGATTAGGGACGCGGGTGGTCGTTGGTTAGTTGGGTTTGGTGCAAATTTGGGAATTTGTTCTTCCTGGCAGGCGGAGCTATGGGCTGTTTTTCATGGCTTGACGCTGGCGTGAATGCATGGGTATTTTCAAGTGGAATTAAGTATAGATTCGGTAGTTGTGGTGGCCAGTCTAAAGAGTGATCAACCTACGGTAGTGAACCCCCTGGTGCTGGCTATTCGAGAGTTGTTATCTCGGCAGTGGTGTGTTCGAGTATGTTACGTTTACTGCGAGGAAAATCGTTGTGCTGATTGGTTAGCTAATTATAGTCACCGATTATCTGTCGGGGTACATTAGTTGCCTAATGCAGTAGTGGGTCTCTCCTCGCTTCTATTTGCTAATGCAGTTGGGGTTACTTTTCTCCGTATCACTGTTCTGTAATTCTTCTTCTCGGGTGTAAATCCCGCTTTTTTTACAAAAAAAAAAAAAAGTCAGCATCACGATGAAGGTTCATCATCTAATGGCACGTGGCTTGCGATGTCCAAGCAATGAGATGATTGGAGGGGTTGGCTTGGGTTGGGTCGCATGCGCAGAACGTGCACAAGACGAATCAATCCTATCAAGCCTCGAAGTTGAACGTGCCTAAAGTATCTTATTTGCTTGGATTTTATCCCTTTTCAGAGCCAAAATGAAAGTAGCGGAGGAGTGATAAGTCAAACTTGGTCACATGCTTGTCCTGTTAAACTTTAGACTTACGAGATGTCCCATTTCAAAGTATCCAGATTCGTTGCTTCATCCAATTTTAGTTGTTTTAAAATATTACGGCTTAAATTTAGTTGTTTTTAATAGGTCGATTTATAGGTCAGGTTTAAGTCTATACTGACTCGAGGTTTAATTATTTTAAGCAAAATAACATCATTTTATGTAGAAGAGTTAAATATCAGATAAGCTTAAAAAAACAAATTGTTCTATATTTTTAAATTTAAAAACTTATTTTTTAAAAATTGACGAGGTTAGCCCATGGGTCAAGCCATTGCCATCTATAAGTGCTACTACCAATGTTTTAAAAATTTAATCAGAAATTAAACTGATAAGATAAAAAGTTTAAGGTTTAAAAGGTTCAATTTTTCTAAAATAGATTAAAGATTAAATAAAATAAAGAATTTAAATTATAATTAAAATATATTATTTTTACCTATCAAATAATTTGACGATTAATTTAAAAATATTGTTAAATGAATATTTTAATTTATAAGAGTTTATTAATTTATAAAAATTGTCTGATTAATTAATAAATTGTTCGATTTTTTATAACAAAAATTATTAAATTAAATTGAACTAAAAATTTGAAAATTAAACAAAAATTAAACGGTTCAAGATTTTTATAATTGAACCGGTAAAAATTAGTCACATGCTTGTCCTATTAAACTTTAAAAATTAGTCACATGCTTGTCCTATTAAACTTTAGACTCAAGAGATATCCTATTTCAAACTATCTAGATTCATTGCTCCATCCAATCCTATGTTTTTTTCAAATGCCCAACAAACATTTCAAGTGGTAGGACAATCATTGAGTTTGTCCCGATTAAGCTAATTTGGTTGTTAGCTTCTTTTTCGTTAATAAAACAATTTAATGCACGTGAAGTGAAAGGTTGTTATAAATGTATTCAAAAGGTTATATGAAAGTAATGCTACCCTCGTGAAGTTTCATCCCTCTATTTTTAGGAGAATCCACTTTTATTGTAAACATCCCTAATTTTTAATGATCTATTAGCCAAATGTTTTAAGGAAGCATTAACGTCCCTTAAGGTCAATCCATCAGGGAGTGATTGAGTTGATGAAACGGGAAGGCATGAGATCAAAAGGTCATGTGTTTAAATCTTCTTATTTATGCTCTTTCGATCGAGCCTGTTATACAGAATTTGTCTAATACAAAATACTTAATTAGGCTGATTTGCAGACAATTTCATTAATTCAAAGATTTACCCGTTACGTATCCAATTGATAACAACCGCAGATTTTTTCGTTTTCTACAAACAAAAAAAATCTTAAAGTCGAGTAACTCACAAATCACAATCCCGAGTTAATTTGGACAGGGTAGGAAGTAGAAACTTAGAAACAACGTGTGAAGAATTAACGTTGATTATACTAATGCGTTTGGTAAGTAAGTGCTTGCTTTCAGGCAATGACATGACATAAAACGTGTCAGGCGTGCCTAATCCTTTTGTGTTTGTCACCTTTGGTCTTTAAATAATCATACGTTCCATTATCGTGTATTAAAGATTTTTTAACCGAGTTCAGATCTTTTGTCTAATTCTATTATGTCTAATGGTTAAAACGATGTAAAATGGACAAAAGGTTATTCTTTCAAGAGCAATTTTAAGTTTATAATATTTCCTGTTTTCTAATACTTAATTATAATTTGAATCAAATTAAATAATTAATTCTAATATAATTATCTCAATTTTTATAATTAATTGAATTAAAAAAATACTATCAAATTTAAGTTTGATTATAATTAAATTAGATTGGATTCGTTAATTTTATTTTTAGAAGTGACTCAATTTAACGAATCAAATTATAATCGACCTAGTTTTGGGTTAATCTCGTATTAAAAGATTTGTTTATATGACTTGAATATTTTCATTAATTTAACATTATTTTAATTTATAAATTAAAAAAATTAAAAAAATTAAAAAACATTTTAATCATCGAATAAAACTAAATTTAATGAAATTATGACTCAAACTAAAATGTCAAAAACCGAACTCAAACCTAAACCTGCACCGCGCCGTCTTTGAGTTCACAATATTTTATCTTTACTAACGGTGACATGAAAAGTTGATGTGAATTGTTTCATTCGTAATCACAGGCATTTGTGTCTTCTCTTTTTACTTCTTCTGTTCCGTAATGGGCCCTTGTTGCTCTGTTAAGCAAGAATTTGGTACCAAGAATATAAAATTGGGCCTTTTTAATTTGAGAAAACAAAACCAGCCCAACAAATCAAATTACTTTTTTTTATTAACCCTACGTACCAACAAAGTTTAAATTTAAGTAGGGGTAAAATTACATATTATTAGACTTTTTTAAACTCCGCATTTTTGTGAAATTTAACTAAGTATTGACGAGGACGATGATGATGAAAATTTTTCCATATGAATATATTATGATCATGGACATTCTATATTTTCCATTAGTTCACATCTTATTTTTCTAAGAAAGCAAGAAAACTTTAAAAATATATATTAATAGGATCTCCTTTGCTAGATTTACTTCCTCTTCGAGTCCTTATGTAAAAATGGAAAAGTTCTCTTACATTTTCACTGATTACAAAGAGTATTTATATACAAAATATATATCAATTCCTAGAAGGCCTAGGAATTCTCACGATCACACAACTAAGGGAAGTTCCCTAAAACAAGAATCCTAAAATGAGATTACTTCCTATTATCATGCCACAAAATATTCTCACAATATTACAATATCTCAATACCCCCCCCCCCCCCCCCCAAGTTGGAGCGTGTAAGTCCCAAACATCCAACTTGTGGAGAAGAAAGTCGAATCGTGCTTTGCCCAAGACTTTCGTAAAGATGTCTGCTAATTGCATCGTTATAGAGACATAAGAAGGAGCTATTAGCCCCTCAGTAATGGCATCTCGAACAAAATGACAATCCACCTCTATATTCTTGGTTCGTTCATGGAAAACCGGATTCTACGCAATATATAATGCAAACTGGCTATCACCTTATAAACACATCCCTTTACCTGCCTTACTCCGAAGTCCTCAAGAAGTCGCTTTAAACATTTGAATTCACATGTCACCCCTGCCATTGACCTATATTCTGCTTCTGCAGAAGAACGTGACACGGTGTGCTGTTTCTTAGTTTTCCAGGAGATAAGGGAATAACCAAGTAACACAAACCATCCCGTCATTGAGCGACGCGTAAGAGGACAACTAGCCCAATCAGAATCACATCAACCTAACAAAGCTAGCTCACTATCCGAAAGAAGCAAGATACCCAGCCCCGAGTTCCCCTTCAAGTAATGAACAACCTGTAGAGCAGACTCACAATGCTCTTCCGTAAGATGTTGCATGAACCGAGATAAAATATGGACCGAATATGCAAGATCCGACCCAGTCACAGATAGATAAATAAGACGACCAACGAGCCTCCTATACTTCTTCAAGTCGTCAAGAAGTGGCCCTTCTGCAAGCACCAGTTTATGATTTTGCTTGATGGAAAAACCAACCGGTTTGGCACCCAACAGGCCGGCCTCCGAAAAAATTTCAAGGGCATATTTCCGTTGACAAAGAAAAATTCCCTTAGGATTCCAGGCTACCTCAAGCCCCAAAAAATACTTCAAAACACCTAAATCCTTTATATGAAAGCATTTGCTCAAATAATCTTTAAAGGCAGTTAATGTTACACTGTCGTTGCCTGCAATGATCAAATCATCAACGTAGACTAGAACATTGATTTGAATTTTTCCTTTAAACAAGGTAAATAGGGAATAATCAGAGTATGATTGAACAAAACCATAACTCTTTAATGCCACAGTCAACTTAGCAAACCAAGATCGCGGAGCTTGACGGAGACCATATACAGATTTTCGAAGCCTGCAAACCTTATTTGGTTTAGATATTGAGAAACTTGGAGGAACCTTCATGTACGCTTCCTTATCTAATTCACCATGTAAGACTGCATTATGCATATCCATTTGGTGGACTTCCCAATTTTTTATCGCAGTGATAGCAAGGAATGCCCGAACTGTCACCATTTTAGCCACCGTAGTAAATGTCTCTATATAGTCAATTCCCTCAACCTGATGATGCCCAAAAATCATGAGCCTAACTTTGAGTCTCTCAATGCTGCCATCTGAGTTATATTTTATTTTGTACACCCATTTGCTCTCGAATGCTTTCTTCATCAGAGGTAGTGTCTCCATAGACTAACTTCTATTATCTTCAAGTGCTTTAATCTCCTTTGTCATTGCCTCCCTCAAACTAGGATCCTGTACTGCTACTGCTTCCTTAAAAGAATTTGGTTCATGTCCTACAGTTATGGATGCAAGAGAATTTCTATATCATGTAGAAAATCGTTCATAATTAACATAATGTGTTATATGATAAGGAGTACCTGAGGACTGCTATGAAACTGGTGAACGTTGAGAGGGAGGACTCATTTTCTGTATTGTATAGGTCACAAAAAGCGCAGAAGAACCGAAGGGATTTTAGGTCTCATCCTGCTTCCTAGCTCGCTTGTGCTCTCCTCAACACCACTCAAAGGTGTACCACTTGCACTCGGTTTCACCACCTCCGTAGACCCCTAAGCTCCTCGGAACCATATGTTCCCAAAAATTCATCATCATCCCCAAGAATCAACTTATTATGAACTTGTGGTGAATGTTCTATAGACTTCTGCTTATTCACAAAAGGAAATTCAGCCTCAAAAAATTTGACATCCCGAGAGACAAAGTATTCACCTGTCTCCAAGTCATACATCTTCCACCTTTTCTTTCTAAAAGGATATCCCACAAATACACACTATCGACTTTTAATAGCTAATTTGTCACCTTTGTGATGCTAATTATGGGCAAAGCAAAGAGAACCAAACACATGCATCTGATCATAAGATGGAAATTTTCTAAACAACAATTCATAAGGAGCTTTATTTCCAAGCATGCCATAAGGAGTTCTATTTATCAAGTAACAAGCTACTAAGACACATTCTTCCGAAAAAGATACAGGCAAATGTCCCTAAAATTTGAGAGCTCTAGCAACATTCAAAATATGTTTATATTTACGTTCAACCCTTCCATTCCGTTGTGGAGTTCCAATATAAGATGTCTCGAATATGATCCCATTTTCATTAACATAGTCAAGTAAGCAAACAAATTCGATTCCATTATCACTAAGCACAAACTTCACCTTTTTATTGAATTGACGATCAACCATAGCAACAAAATTCAAAAACCTCTTTTAAGCTTTCTTTTTGTCATATAACAAGTAAACCCAAGTTGTACGAGAATAATCGTCTTCTATAGTCAAAAAATATGACACACCACAAGACGAAGGTCTCTTATAAGCCCCCCATAAACCACAGTTTATCAAATAAAAAACATCATCAACTTTATGTTCATTAATGGGAAACCTATCTCTAGTCTGCTTTGCATATTGACATATATCGCATGCTTCATTTTTTCTCGTACGAGAACGAGTCACATTGGGTACTAACTTTACTACTTTCTCTTACGGATGTCCCAATCGTCTATGCCACAAGTCCATTGAAGTCTCTCTATCAACAGTCAACGTTTACACTTGAGGAACATCACGAAAAAATAGAGTCCATCCCTTCGTTCACCCGCTCCAATCAGCATCCTCATCATACGGTCCTGTATAACACACAAGTTATCAGTGAATTGAACGATACAATTTAACTCATCTATCAACTAGGACAGAAATTAAACTACATGTCAATTTAGGCACATAAAGAATATGATCAAGTTTTAATCCTCCATCTAATATCACGCTCCCCTCTTGATGTACATTGACCTTATTCCCATCCGGTAATTCCATTGGACAATTCATAATTTTTTGCAAATCTATTATACAAGATAAATCTCCTGTCATGTGGTTCGAGGCTCCTTTGTCAATTATCCAGGAAGACACAATACTCTTACCATTCAACTGATTGGAGGGCTTTTTAGAAAGATTTAAAAGGTCCAAAAGCTGTTGCCACTGTGTTGTAGATAGCCCCGTTAGTCCCAATGACTCCCTACCGCTCGCCTGCATCTGCGTCACATCCCCTGTTGTGCGTCAGCGCTGCTGCCAGTAGTGATGTGCAAGCGCATTTGTGAAGGTATGCCTCTGTCGCGACTCGAGGCAGATCTGCCGCGACTTGCTGCAGCGCCACCTCGTCCTGAGCCTCATCCACCATGAGGCGATCCCCCCACCAATCACGGAACCCAATAAGTTGAAAACACTCTGTAACGCCCCAAATTAGGGGTTAGAAGACATGAGTACAAATTACGAAATTGGCATGCAGTCATAGCATTTTCCGGG
>JAOQMQ010000009.1:18349625-18368642 GCA_027563845.1 Erythroxylum subrotundum | reverse complement strand
ATTTTGTCATTATAATTAGGGTGCATAAATTAAAAATAATTGTTTAAAATATACTTAAAATTTGCTATAAAACAAAATTTTAACAAATTTTTATTTCTTAACATTTTTAACAAACCAACCACTATCAATGGTAATGATAATCATTCCTTCATATTAACCAACCATCATAATTATAATGATTATATTCATTCACATTCCTCACTATATTCATTCATATTCTCATTCCCATTACCCTCTATGAACCAAGCGCCCCCTAAATAAGTAAGACTGGCACGTTAAATAATTAAGTAAATAGAAATTATAATAAATACATAAATAAATAAAATATAAAATATACCCAAAGATATAACTTATAATTATTATCTAATTATAAGTTAAAGTTACAAATTGAACTTTTTTTATATAACTAGACCGAGGTTTTTTAATTTTTTTGTTTATTTTTTGAACTCACGATAAATTTATGGACTGACTTTTAAATTTTAAATTCTTTAATTTGCGAATTTTATAAATTCATTACCTTAAAATAAAAAATTCGACAAAAGCAATGCCGCTTTAAGTTTAACCAATCATTTTTGACACAAGTGCTACTGTTGCCCTTTTGATTTTTTTTTTCCCGAAAAGGCCCTTTGATGTTGGTGAAGAAGCGAGGGTTTAAGTGTACCTTTTCATTTCTTAATTATACTACTAATCACTGAAGCTTAGCATCACCCATATGACATGCATGCGTAAGGCCCTAATTATTGTCCCGACTACTCCAATTAACTTAACCTTTTCACCTTAATGACATGTTCCAGGCCTTATTTAACCACTAACTGGTGAGATCCACTCATCTAAATAAGCCTATAACCCTATGATTACATAGGTTTATAGGGACAATAGCCTAATCTAAACCTATCTGTACAGTTGTCACAAGTGGGCTTCTCGGGGAAAACAACATCAAATTCACAAAGGAAGGAAGGGAAGCAACTCTTTTTATGGTGTCATTTTCCAACTCTTTTTTAGGTCATCATTTCAAAGACATAAGCAAGATATCTCTTTTCCTATTCTTATTTTTGTGTGAGATCCTGTGCCTAAGATTATTCATCATTTTATTAATATTTAGTATATTATCATGTGTTTGAGACCATCCATTTATTTATTAAAATATTAATAAATAGATGGATGGTCTCGAACACAGAGTAACACACGAAAATATAAACAGCCACTCTCTATTCCCCTGTGTTAAACAATATTCTCCAATTAAGTGATTCATTGGAATTAGGGATAGGACATTTACTGCTTAATTCTTTGTGTATCTCATTAATTTTTACTGGATTATTGTTATTATTGTTGTATTGATGCTAAATGTAACTATGGTATAATTCATATTTCTTCAATTATTTAAAGTAAAATATTTTGGAATCTTTGTAATATGTATTGAATAATAAAATTAGGGGTTGAAGATTGAGCATGCCTAAAATCCACTCAAGGATGTAATTAGAAATTCTTAGGAGGATTAATATAACTCAAGATTTGTGAATGCACTACACTTTAGAGGAATGAGAGCCTCCAAATATTGGTTCCAAAGATAGCTATGATTGCCCATGTTTGTGCATTGACCCCACCATCATAGCCATGTATGTGTGTATAGTGTAGTGTAGACTACACTTGGTCCCCCACCACGCACCGTTCTCCCCCCCAAATTTGATTACCTACTCTAAGCACTAAATTGGTTGACCAATTAGGGTTCTAAAACACGCCAATTAGAGGTGATATTGTAATGCTAGTTAATTTGGATTGGTGATACCTTTTAGCTCGTCTATCCAATCCTTTGCCATTCATATGGATTACCATGTGATCCAACGGTACTCATAAAGCAAAAAGCACTAATGGTCATAGTATAATGGACTTGCCAATTTCCAAACTAACCAATCACGTGTCTCTTCAGTTGAGTTCATCAAGGATGGAATAAGTTAAATGAATGATGCTTTGCCTCAAAGGAACTACAAATCCAAACATTCCTTTGTGTTTGTGTGTGTGAGTGCAGAAACTTATTATCTCCACAATCCTTTTTTTTTTTTAATAATTTCACAACATAACAACCTACTAATTATATACATTTTTAATTCATAAATTTGTAAAATCAAACTAAAGCACTCAAATTCTTATTACAAGATCGTCCAATAATGCATTGGTAACAAGATTATTCTTGTGCACTTTTTTTTTTTTATTACAAGGGAGAAAACTCAAAATAAAACTAACACACAGCTAGCGCTTGACTCGGCGGTGCAAAGTGCCTAGCTTATTTTGGTGAAGATTATGAAGAACAGGTAAAGGAGGTTCTTGTAGTAGATGAACACCGGGAGTGGCCAACCCTACGAGATGCATCAGAGTATCTGCACACTAGTTCCCTTCGCGATGTACATGCCGAAGTTGCACCTCCAAAGCTCCGTGAAGTAACTCGCGGGTATCTGTCAACAACAAAAAATTATTGCTGTCAGACGCTGTATAGGAAGATGATAGAAGATTAATGACCTCTAAGGAGTCCACTTCAAGAATGATACGGCGGTATTCCATCGACTACGCCAGTGTGAGGCCTGAGTGAACTCCCCATAGCTCTACTGTAAGGGGCGAGTCTCTTCCAATGTAATGTAAAAATCCTCCACACCACCTTTCGTTCTTGTGCACATTTAAAAGTTAGATGTAATTGCATAATTAGGAATGACAGATTGATTATGACCTAAAATTAATAGATTAAATTTTAGTTAATTAAATTTAAATTTAAAATTGACTTAATTAGTTTAAACCGATTAAAATAAACAACATTTTTTTACTAAATTATGTGAAAATATCATCATTTTAAATAGGGACAATAGTTAGTCCAAAATCAACAAGTTAAGCTTATTCAAATCGAATTTTGGATCAACCATCCTCTAATCAACGGATCAAATTTTAGTTAATCCAATTTTAATTTTAAAAAATGAGTTAAGTAGTTTAAACAAATTAACATAAATAACATTTTTAGTAAATTATGTGTTATTAGTCCAAAATCAACGAGTTAAACCTTTTTAATAAAAGAATTGTTAAATGTCCGTTTCACCATAATAACTTAAGCTGTTGTGTGACTTCAACTTAATTGATTTTATATATTCACTAACAAAAACGTCATTTTTAACAGGTTTAAGTCATCTAACTTGAATTGAATTAAACTTAAATTGTGCTTTCGGGGAGTTACGATGTAATGTCTAATTTTGATTCCAACTTATTCGATTGAATTGGAACAAAATTAGACAATGTGATGTCTAATTTTGGATTGAATTTAGACTAAGAAAGAACAAAAGGTGGAGTTGGGTGGATTGCCATCCGTGTGTATAATCTAACTTTTTGAGATAAGGAAAGGCATATCAGTAGAAAAAAGTGAAAGTCACTTGGCCACAAATCCTCTAATTCCCGTGTTGCTTCTGTTTCTGTTTATAACCCAATCTGGTTGGATTTGTTAATGGAGAATCAAATCAATGTCCCGAACCCGAACCCCACAACTGTAGTTTCTGATGGCAACTTGAGCTAATCGATTTCAACATTCTCCACAACCTCCATCCAACGGCTGGGAACCCGTCAAACATAAGTCAAAAAGTGGATCATTATTTTTTGTACGGACGGCTTGAGATTCCAACTCCACCACCGAGGCCTTAATTATGATTAAAGAGAACAAACTATAAAATATATGTCTGTAATTAGGTTTTTAAGGTTATGGTTACAGTGGTTAGTAGTTAGTTACTATGTTCTTGTCTCTCCTTTTTAAGGTTTTAACAGCTAACTATAATTAAGTCATTTTCTTCCTTAAATGATGTCGTTTTATATTTCTTTACACATAAAACGACATTATTTAAAAGGATATGGTGCCAAAAAAACACGAAACTCTCATCGTAACAGACAAAATTAGTAGTGTTGACTTTCAATAAGGGCAGATATGGACGAAGTTCTTAACGATTATTGACCTATCATGTATATATATTAGTCCATTTTAAATAATTTATGACACTAATCTTTTTTTTAATAATTAGCGAAATAGTTAAAACCCTTTTTGTAAAAATAATTCTAAGACTCGAATTTTGATTTTCTTATGTTTTCCTAGTAAAAATGACTATAAAGTTTGAATCTTGATTGTTTTACTTAAGAAAAAAGTGAAATTTCAGTTTTAAAATTTTCACATAAATACAAATTGACGCATAATATTTCAAGACAGTTTAGTATAAAGTTTTTAAAATGTTCAAAATAAATTTTTAATAAATAATTTAAATTTTTAAAAGTCAGACTTTGAGAATTGACGATAATACAAAAAAAGGAATTATGTCTCTACTATTTTTAAAGCCTATTTATGAGATTCTCATCATATAAATTGGTTTATGCATGATAATGAAATCCACCGACATATTTTAAATATATATAAAAAATCATTTTGTTAAAGTTTTTATTTATTAATAATTGATTGATTATAGTTTGTGAAGCAATGGACAAACTTTTGTGTTTTGTAAGTTTGTGAAGCCTAAACTAAAAATAAGGAAACGTGGGGAATCAAATTGGAAGTAGGAAGTCCACTAAATTCCTTTTGGTGCATCTAATCCCTTTGTCTCTAGGGGGTGTAGAAGAGCACTAAGAAGTCAAAAAATCAACGGACCTATATGATTGTCTTCACATGTTGGAACATGAATTCCAATCCCCTTTATCCTTTTCTAGGTACCCACATAACCTAACCTAATCCTAATTCATGCTTGTATTTTAATCATTTTGTAGGGTACCCTAAAACCCACCTCAAAGTATGTTGGTTTTTATGTCCACTAATTGAAATATGATACAAAATTAGTCCAAGTATTACATTTAGTGGTATCAAAACAAGTTTCACAATTAGAAACAATCTTTATACTACTTAGAAGTAAGGCTGCGTACTATTGAACATTTATAGACTTATCATTTTGCATAATCTTTACTAAATATTATTGTTGAAAAAGAGTTTAACAAATATTATTAACAAATATCAATGCGATTTTTCATGAATAATTTACAATTTTTACTCAATCTGGATAAATAAATTTGACTCATCTTTTATAGTTTTCAATTATAAAAAACAAATTAAATTTTAATCAACAACTAATTGAATTTTTTCTTTAAGTCATTTTTTGACCTTTTCTAAACAAGAACATTAATTCCAAAAAAAAAAGTTCCAACAACTTTTGTTAACACAACTTCCTCAACAATGATTTTAAAGTACTTTTCTTCAAATTATATTGCTTCTAAGTATTAAACAAAAATAAAATAAATAAAAATGAAAGAAAATGTATATCTATTATTTCAATTATATGTATGTATATAATTTGAATATGAAAAATAAGTAGAATAGTGAAAAGAAACCTAAAAAAACTTAAAAAACTCCATTTAAATATATAATTCAGTAATGCTTAAAAAACTCAACCAATTCGACTGATTCAATCATAAAAGTATTAAATCGTTCAAATTTTCAGTTTGGTTTTTAATTTTTCTGATTTAAAAAATAAAATAATTTATTAATTAATCAGTTAATTTTTGTACATTTATAAAATTTTATAAATTAAAATAAATAAATAAATTTTAATTTAATAAATTTTTAATTAAATTTGAAATTTCACCTATTATCTTATTAGTTTAATTTAGATTTTTCAAAAATTCAGCATTAATTAGATGTTTGAAAAGTATAAAGAAAGGAGGAGAGTAAGTGGGGTGCCTCAAGGTTTTAGGGCAGCCACAGGAAGGGACATGTATTGAATTGGTCTCGGCATGGGGTGTACATTCAAAGTTCCTTTAGACCCACCAATCATCCCGTACCTTTGCAATAATATATCATGTGAGAGACGTCAATGAGGTCAACTCGTTCTTCTTCTTCTTCTTTTTCCTATTCCCCTCTCTCTCTCTCTCTCTCTCTCTCTCTCTCTCTCTACACTATTTTAATCACTTGTTGTTTTTACCTTAATCATAACAAGTGGGAGAAAGGGGAGAGGAATTTCTATGTATGTGTGTCTTTTAATTTTAGAAGATTCCTCTCAAGATACTAAATCTTTATGCCATACCCAGAAATTCAAAAGGAGCTTTTTAACGCACAAGAGTCGGGGAACAAACATCTGGAACTGATGATGTCACTGTTAAGGTTTACGGTATCATTAAGAATTTTTTGAAGAGATCTAAATCTCTAATCCTAAAGGAATCTACAGATTGGATGGATAAGATTATACGATAAGGTTTTAGTTATTCTTTTTCTAAATTTTGTTTATTAAATTACCGATTTTTATTTTTTTGATTCGATTTATTTTAATAACTTTTATCGTTAAAAAACGATCAATTTATTTATTAATTGAATAAGTTCTCTTAAACTAAAATAAATCGGTTAATTTTTATTTAACAACAATTTTTTGATTAAACTTCAAAATGTTAATTTTATAAATAATACAAACATCATATGTGAACTAATAATTGTAGTATAATCTTTGTAAAGAAAAATTACATGCTCGTTTTGCTCATTTCTATTTAGTAAAATATCTTGACCACTTTAAAGTTACAACTTTTAATGTAGAGAAAAAGGGACCGAGATAGTGGAAACGTAAATAGCTAAATTTTTAGAATACAATGCTTATGATAATGGTGGATCCTTTATTATGTACCCGCTACTCATACAATTAGATCTGATAATACAGTGTAATACAAATAATATAAACATCATATGCGAACTAATAAAATGTCAGTAATATAAGAAAAAGTTGAATGCAATAAACCCTAATCTTAAATACCAATATGACTTACTACTTGAGTTAAAGTTCACTCATAGTGTCTATTTTTACGCATCTTCATATGCTGAGAACTAGTGATGGCTCAAAATCTATACGAAGAAGCAAAATCATTTATTCCTTTGCACAAAGTTAGTCAGAATCTTACTGAAAAATGCCCCAAATGAACTAAGAAAAGAAAGATAAAAGTTAAAAACAAGTTACATGTACCAAATAAGGTATCGAAATTTTCCCTGTAATTAGTCAAAAGAGTTGGTTAATTCAGGAAAAGATATGGGAATAAAAGCTATGTTTGGGTTTAGTTAAAAGCTAAAAATACCTTTTACCTTTTTTATCTCGATTCTCCTCCAAAGAAGAAGATGCATATGTAGCTTATGACCCCTCCATTACTTCGATTCATTTCACACCATCCGGTATTTCATCATACTCCACCGTTACATTGCTTTAGAGTTTGCATATTTTAACATTTTATACCCCCCTACATCAATAGGGATGAGAATGGGTCGACTTATGAGTTAGTCCTGGCAAATTTTTTAAATAAAATTTATTTTAACATTTTATCCGCCGACTATCAATAGGAATGGTAATGAACCGATTCATGGATTAGTTCTGTCAATTTTTTAAAAAATTAAAAATATAAAATAACGTTATTTTAATTGAATTCAGATTTGAGTTGTCCAGATCCGAACCTACTCGAAGCTTAACTATTTTAAATAAAATGATGTTATTTTGCTTAGAATAGTTGAACCTCGAGTTAGCTTAGGCTTAAATTTGACCTGTAAATCAAATTATTAAAAACACTTGAATCTAATCTCATGTGCTCCTCATTGCCATCCTAACCATCAATATGATCAACTCTTTAAACGACTCTCACGTAGATAAGCAAGTTCAGGTGGTTGAGACCCTCCTGTACGACTTTGAATGAAGTCAATTCAGTAGCTTTTGCAAAGGGAGTGAACAGTTCAACTGCAGCATATTTACAGGGAAGGGAACCAGTGCGTGGACAGTTTCGTTGGTCTCGTTGGCATTTCAAGACCGGGCCTCTATCTTCTTTAGGAGCCCCCTTTTGAAGTCCAGAAACTTCTCAGCCGTGATGCGCCAGGCGCAGTCTATCCCAGAACGATGATTTAGTTTTGTTTCTCCTTTGTACTCACAATCAAAAAAAAAAAAAAAAAAAAACTTAAAAGGCTTATACAAGAGCCAATTTGAGGAGTATTATAGTTGTGGATGCCTGGAAAGTGAACCAAATGGAACCTTACAAAACGCCGGCCCAGAAGATTCCGAGAGGAAATAGGACAAGAAGATGTGATTACATGGTGATGTGTAAAGTAAATTAAGTTCCATGAGCACCAAGAAAAAAATTAAAAAATACAAAAAGTCAGTTCCATCAATGGCAACGACTAATCAAAACTTACTCTTATACTTAAATGTTGAGATCTGGATTCCACTCCACCACTTTGCTTTTCTTAACATATGCCAACTACATATATTCCCCGTCCGTGCGATCACACACATTACTCTAATAATTTGCACATCACCATCCATTTCCTTCAAAGAAGCACTCCACATTTCGACTTTGAATGCTACTTTTAACAATTACGCACAAAAAAAAAAAAAAAAGATTAATTAATTAATAATTAGGTAATTTTTAATAGTAAAATAAACTAAATAAAAATTGACACTGATTTAAATTTTGTGTGATTGAGATTCGATAATTTGATTTTTAAAAGATATTTTAATTATTTTATTTTAACTTCTACACTTTTTTATTTGCATTCAAAATAGAATTTTACTAAAAGTGTAAAGGGTTGACTTAAAGAACAGAAAAGAGAAGGAAGTGGTAAAGTGGAGATTAACCCAGTAAGCTGGTGTTTTACGCGTGAAATCTTGTACGTCAACTTCGAAGATCCTTTGTTTCGTAAAGTAACTTATCTGCTGCAATCTTTGCCTTTAATTGCTTTAAATAAATTATTATTTAAACATATATATTCATATAATAAAATAAGCAATTTTATTTATAGTTAGAAATTTTAATAATTTTTAAATAAAAACAATTCAATAAATTATATAATCATCGTCATCACGCCCGGTCCGAATTTTTGCAATAAAGCTGAATCTAAAGAGGTCTGATAGTATGCAGCTTTACTCCTACATAATAGAGAGACTGTTTTCGATAAATCCGCATACAAATATGACAATAAAATAGTGACGTGGGTTAAAAGAGTAAATAAATAAAACTGGTACCTAAATTATTATATAAATAAAATTACAATAAATGTATAAATAATTAAAAATAAAATATAACTTAATTTTTTAAAAATATTTTATAATTAAAATATAACAAAATATAACATATTAATTTTAGAGATAAAAATTGTATAATATGTTATGAACTTTTGACCAGAGGGGAATTTTGAAGACCCGCACAGCGAAGTTTTCACTGTGGTTAAGAAAATGGGAAGGGAATGTCCTGCATCGAAAAAGGCGGGACAAGTGGGACATTGACACGTGTACAGAACCACGACCAGACCACGTGGCCGATATCGACGCAATGACGTGATGAACTATGGGGAGGGACCAATCCATCTTAACAGGTATGAGTATTTGCCCAAACCTCACCCAATCACGTGTTTCATAAAATTAAAATTATATACACAAGACAATTAATTCCTTTTATTCATTACACTCAAAATTTATTATTCCTAAAAAAATAAAATTTATTCTTATTTTAAAATTTAAACTTATTTTAAAATTTAAAAAGTACGAATTATTAATATTAGACTTAAATTAATTAAATATGATTAATACATTTATTAAATTTAACTTGAACTAATTAAATTAGATTTAATTTAATAATCTAAATAAAAGTTAATATTCATATTATATGCGTTAAAGTTTAAAATAATATGATTTTCTAAGATTTTTTAAATTACTGAGAAAATATATATTTTTTATTTTTTTAATAAAAAGTTAGAATTATGATGAAATAAATAAAAGGCGCGTGTTGATAGGGGAGAGTGAAGGAGCGTAGGGGTTTTAAAAATCCAAAAACTGAAGCTGACACATGAAAAACGCACAAGTCCCCAGTTATCGATGCGGTCGAGTGGGGCCCACCGAGTCAGGGGTACACGTGGACAATGCTCATTGTAGCAATCTCCAGGGAAGTAATAATATCATAAAGCCTCAGACCAGAAACGAACTGGAATAAACAAAAGAAAGATACGAATTTTTAGAGTAAAAAAAAAATACCCAACCCGTTTTTGCCTGCCACGATCCAGACAAAGAAAGAGACGGCAAGACGTTAAGGGGGTAACGGAGCCAAAGTATTAGAACACGAATCGAGTAAACGGTAACGGTGGTCCAGATACTGTTTGGTCTGTTGGGCACAACAACCATCGTATTTATTGATGTGACGTGTAATCACTTGATTGCATCCAGCCGCCTTGATCAGAATCGGACGGCTCGAGATCCCTGTCGTACGGAGATCCTCTTACTCACCTGGTTGGGTTTGGTTAGGTGAATGAGCCAAAGAGTGTGGGACTGATGGGCGGAGATTATGGAAGGGGGGCATTTGGTTAATCACACCCATCAAATCATGGGTTGGAGCACCCGTTAGGATATTTTAACCCCAAATAAAATTTAATAAAATACGGTAGAAATTAATTAATCGGAATATCCTCAAATCATATCTATATTTTTAGTAAAATAAAATAATTTAATATGTATAATTTCATTCAAAATTCATCAAATTTACTTTAAATATGTATTATTAAAAAGTTAAATTTTGATAAAATTGTATTCAATTCAAGCAATCATTTAATTTAGTAAAATGTGTTATTTTATTATTAAGAGTTAATTGAATATTTTGTCCAAAAATTCAAATTTACATAATTAAAAAAGGTAACAATAACAATAATAATAATAATAACACACAATGAAATATGAAATTTGAGAATTAAAAAATATAAATTTAAATAAATAAAGTTTATGACATTTTCTTGAATTCTCCATAAATCTTATTATTGAAAAAAGCAGAAGAATTAAACTAAGTAAAAATATTATTTCAATGTTGGTGAATTTTATGCAAAAAAGGTCTAACAATACGCTTTTTTTTTACAGAGGAACCCGCAGTCGTTATCTTTTAGATATGCACCGGATAAATCTTCGAATTGACGCAATAGTCTACAAATCACATCAATCGGGTAATTTGCACTAAACAAGCCCTGTACGACATGCTCGATTGAGAATGTGTAAATAGGGAGAATCGAACACAGTACGTTTTGACCTCGTGTCTTTCCACTCCATCAACTTGACCACTTCTACAGGCGTCGAACTATATATGATGCATCTAAGTTGATAAATAAGTTGAGAAAAGCCAAATAAAAGGAGTATGAAAGTTATAATTTTTAACTTAGGCCCTTTTTGGCAAACAGCGGATTGTATTAGCTGTTACCTGATTCTATCAGCAGTTAACTGATAGTTGATTATATTAACTGATTTGACCGGCGGATAACATTATTTGTTTATTAAAGATGTTTGGTAAAATTAGCTTTTTAGTATTAGCTGTTGATGTGTAAAATAATTTACGAGGATATGATTTAAAAAAATATAAAGATATGAATATTATATATCTTAGTGTTTCGTTGAATATTCTTTTAAGAATTTAGAATTTAGATATTTATTTTTACAAAAATTAAGTTTATATTAATAATAATAATCCAATATTAAATTATCTATATTAATATGAATGATACACGAGCTGCATCATATTAGTATCTTTCATATAATATGTATGAATTTTATTATTTAATAAATTAAAATATCAATAATTATATCTTGACACAGATACAATATATATTAATTATATACTAAAAATATTAATTTGATATGATTCTTTATATTCAAAAACTTAATATTATGAAATTTTAAAATATAAACAAATATTATAAAATTAAATAAAGATAAAAAAATTTAATTAACCTCTTTATTATATTCTTCCAAACTTTAGTACGATAAAAAAAGTTAACTTTGAAAAATCACAGAGCAAAAGTAGAGATAATATTGTCATTAAGCAAACAACTAACTTCAAAAGCTCCTCTTATAGAACTTTTAGAAATCAACTTATTGGAGTTAAATAATCTAACCAATAAGTTATTCACTAAATACATCAATAATTTTTAAAAATGGATAAAAAGTAATTTTTATTCAATAAACTAAAAAATAGCTATAAGCTGTTGTCATGTACCTTATTAGTCTAGTTGGTCATTGAAAAAGTGTACAAAAAGCTTTGTTATACTCCAAGTTAGGGTGAATAATAAATACCAACTATGATTAGTTAATTAGAAGAATAATTAATTAATCAAGATTATTGATAGTATTACGCTAATTGGTTTACTTCTTCTTCTCCGTCGTGACCTTTTTATTTTGCATTTATAAAAATTGAAAATGGGAGACATGGGACCATGAAATTGTGGGGGTTTGGTTTGGTTTTGTGATGCTCTAAGTGAACAGTGAGTGCTTAGTTTTTCATAGTAAAAAATGGGAGACAATTTCACAGCACAAAAGGACTGAGAACCAGAAAAGGACTACTGAGTAGAGAGACAGAGTGAAGAACAGAGAACAGGAGTGAGTGACTACAGAGAGAGAGAGAGAGAGAGGGGGGGAGAGGAAAGGATTTCTATACAAATAGGCGTTGTGGGAAAAAGCTGTTTTAGGGGTTTGGTTAATATAGGTAACGTGAATTCTGGGTCTTTCAGACACAAATCTCGGCAGAAACAGCCAACAACCAACGAGAGAAGGAAGAGGAGTACGAGAAGACCAACAACAACACTCTCTGAAAAGGTGTTGTCAAGAAAAACAGCTGTTTTTGTGCGACTGAGAAAACTAAAAGCAGAAGAAGCGGTTTTGTAACCGAAACAGAGAGACGAGGAAGCAGATAAAAACACTCCATTGTTGATGTTATTGTTGTTTCCCCCATCATGAAATGAAATCAATACCTTACATAACCGTCGTTTATCATTATTGACTTCTCTTTCTGCCTCATTAAACGGGCCTGCCTTTTCCTTTTCACCTTCTCTTTACCGGGTTCTTCTTCTTCTTCTCTGTTTCTGATAGAACTTGGCTTTTGCGATTGTTTTGATGGCTCATCTTGACGGTATTCAAAGGGAGTCTTCGTATTCTCGACTGGAAAGAGGTGAGGATGCGAGAAAGATTTAGTCTTTAACGCGCAAATCTGTGGTTGTGGCTAAGATTTTGAAGAAAAGTAAACGTCTTCATACTTTGTTCGCTTGTGAAAAAAGAAAAGAACGCAGCAGAATGGAACTTACGGTTGGACAATTTTAAAGTGAAAATGTTGGCCATCGGCAGAAGATTTTTAGATATTTTCTAGTACTAGTTGACTACTTGCATTTGGGGTTTTTTTAGCTAAAGTTTCTAAGCTTAACCGCTAAATCTATGGCTTGAGAGTTTCAGTTTCTACCCTTTTCTTACTTGGCTTTTCTCAGCAACCAAACAGTGTCTGAGTCATGCCACCTTGTACTCTTGTAGGTGGTGATGATCTGTATACAGAACTATGGAAGGCCTGTGCAGGGCCGTTGGTGGATGTCCCAAGGCCTGGAGAGCGAGTTTTCTACTTTCCTCAGGGTCACATGGAACAAGTACGCGATTCTGATTTCGAGATATCCCTTTTGTTCAATTTGCAGTTTTTTGTTCTGTTTCTTCGAAGTCTTATTGTTATTGGTTTATGCACGCAGTTAGAAGCATCAACAAACCAGGAATTGGATCAGCAAATACCGCTGTTTAATCTTCCTCCTAAGATCCTCTGTCGTGTTGTTAACATTCGACTACTGGTATAGCTCCTCACTTTTTTCGGGAATTCTTGTTATGTGATCCCTTTCTTTGTTTTCTAAAAGGATAACTTATTTACAGGCAGAGCAAGAGACAGATGAGGTTTATGCTCAGATCACTTTGCACCCAGAAGCAGATGTAAGTGAATTTGGTTGTTTGGATTTCCATTTCTTGTCCTTGGGTGGCGAGAGTGTTGTTGCTCATGTATTAGTAATTTGCGTTTGGTTTATAGTGAAAGGAATCTAACTATCCAAGTTGAACTGTCAACTTTTTTAATGTTTTGGTTAAACTTCATAATATGATTCATTTATGAATTCTTACCTATCATAGAATTGAGATCTTAGTTATAATGTGCTAAAGAGGTTTAGTTCATCTTTCCAGCAAACTGAACCGACAAGTCCAGATCCATCCTTGCCTGATCCTCCGAAGCCAACAGTTCACTCATTTTGCAAAATTTTAACAGCTTCTGATACAAGCACCCATGGAGGGTTCTCTGTTCTGAGGAAGCATGCGACTGAATGCTTGCCACCTTTGGTAATATTTTCTACTCTGGTTGTCATCGACTTGAGCCTCTGGCTGGAGTTCTTACAATCTAGCTTTTTTATTTCCATAAGGACATGAACCAAGCTACCCCAACTCAAGAATTGGCAGCAAAAGATCTTCTCGGTTATGAGTGGCGATTTAAACATATATTTAGAGGTAAAATTCTGAGTTTTCATCGTATAATTTTCCTGTATTCCGAGCATAGGAGGTGAATGTGCAGTATGACTTTTGAACCTTTTTCATGTTACCTATGGCTCATAATTAGGTCAACCACGAAGACATTTGCTTACTACTGGTTGGAGTACTTTTGTCACTTCCAAAAGGCTGGTTGCAGGGGATGCTTTTGTGTTCCTGAGGTGGATGATTCAAATGCTTTTTGATCTGCTGTTAGTTCCTTTTTTCCCCCCCTCAAATTAAAAGTTCCATAACTTATTATTTGTTTTCTAGGGGTGAGAATGGGGAACTGCGAGTTGGGGTACGCCGTCTTGCTCGCCAGCAAAGTCCGATGCCATCATCTGTCATATCCAGTCAAAGCATGCATTTAGGAGTGCTTGCTACAGCCTCTCATGCAGTTACTACACAGACTCTTTTTGTTGTGTACTACAAACCGAGGTTTGATCAATAATACGTCATTAGCTCTTTGTAATTGGCCTTTATTGCTTAACATTTAATTATTGTGTATCTTATGTTCATTTCTAGGACAAGCCAGTTTATTATTGGGTTGAACAAGTATATTGAGGCTGTCAACAATGGGTTTTGTGTTGGCATGCGGTTCAAAATGAGATTTGAGGGTGAAGATTCTCCTGAGAGGAGGTATATCTTCCATGTTTTTTCTTGTTGCTTTAATACATTGAATTTTTCGGTTGAACTTTTAACTTGACATAGTTGCTGTTTGATCAGATTCATGGGAACTATTGTTGGAGTTGGAGACATTTCTCCACAGTGGTCTGGCTCTAAGTGGCGGTCGCTCAAGGTTGGCTTCAATTTTGCAACTAACATCTGAGCACTGACTACTACATTTATGTGTGTT
This sequence comes from Erythroxylum subrotundum, assembly GCA_027563845.1. NCBI lineage: Eukaryota > Viridiplantae > Streptophyta > Magnoliopsida > Malpighiales > Erythroxylaceae > Erythroxylum > Erythroxylum subrotundum. The sequence goes on along the minus strand of JAOQMQ010000009.1, from coordinate 18,353,432 downwards.
TTATGCTTATTTACCTTTATCGTGTCCCTTATAGATTCAGTGGGATGAACCAGCAACAGTTCCAAGGCCAGATAGAGTTTCTCCATGGGAGATAGAGTCATTTACAGCTCCTACTTCCTTAAACTTGGCTCAATCAGTTGTAAAGAACAAAAGGCCACGCCCCGTGGATATTCCAGCCACTGGTAAAGGAATATTTAGCTTCTTGTTATAAATAAAATCCTGCTGGTTAATTCTTCTTGAACTTTTTAGACTGACTAGAATTTATGAATTGGTATCGGTTCAGATGCTCCAGCTCTCTGGTATCAAGGATCAACTCAGTCCCACAACTTAACACCATTATCTGGTGCTACTGACGCCCAAAACAGTGAAAGACAAGGTGTGTGGTCAATGAGGCAGAAGGAAATTGATGGCAATTTTGCTGGCAATGGCAGCTGCAGCTCAAGGGTCTGTCCTGAGGGTATCTGCTCTTCGCCGCACATCAATCACAATGTATCTTTCAACCTCTTTCCAAATTCAGCTGAGGACCACAAAAGTATAACAAACCGATCTGTTATCTCTGGTTATGCCTCTCCAGTACCATCAAGGCAAAACAGTGGGTTGATGCATGATCATGTGGAGAAAGGGAAGAAATATGAGAATACTGTGAATTATCGGCTATTTGGATTTGATCTGACAAAAAGTCCTATTGGTATCTCTCCTTCAGACAAGGAACCTGTATGTCCAATTACTGATTTGACCGGCACTAAAGGATCTGTTTCATCTGGAGTTGATAGTGACCGACCTCAAACTTTAGAGGCTTTGAAGTGTTCAAAAGAGCATAAGCAAGCTGTATTGGATACATTAACAAAGGAGATACACATCAAGCAGGAATCTACCAGTTCCACAAGAACTCGTACCAAGGTAAAAAAGAATTCGGTTCAACTACCTGGTATCCTGATAGTTAGCTGGTTTATTATCAGTTTCTGATAAGGCAGGAACATATTATCTTATGCAGGTGCAAATGCAAGGTGTAGCTGTTGGTCGTGCTGTTGATTTAACTGTCTTGAAGGGGTATGGGGATCTTAAAAATGAGTTGGAGAAAATGTTCGAAATCAAGGGAGAGCTGTCTTCTCGTGACAATTGGGCCGTTGTTTTTACTGATGACGAGGGTGATCAGATGTTAGTGGGAGATGATCCATGGTCGTAAGTAATTCAGTCTCAGACAGTATTCTGACATTATTAATCACTTTGGCTCCATGTATTAGTTCACGAAATGTTTTTATATTTTCACTTGCAGGGAATTCTGTAAGATGGCCAAGAAGATCCTCATTTGTTCTAGTGAGGAAGTCAAGAAGCTGAGGACAAAGAACAAGCTTCCTAGATCATCCTTAGAGGGTGAAGGGACTGTATTAAGCTCAGACTCTTAGCATAACTCTGACGACTAAACGATCTTGTAGTCCTGTTTTATATGTTCTAATTTTCTTTTCCTTAGTGGGGCGGTGAGAGGAGTGGTCTTTTTTGGTAGTTCAGTTTGCTCGGGTTTTTTGGGAGCTTGGACTATAAGATGGTGTAATGGGGACTAGAATTCTGAAGGAGAGCATATTGGCATGTAGTGCAAGGTTTATGCAGCGTAGACCTTGTCTCAGAATTGGACACAAGGGGGGGAACTTAGGATTAGAAATAGAATTTGTGTATATTGTGGATTGGTGTGGACTTTTAATTTAATCAACTTGTAAAAAGATACATATAATGCTTGTGTCATGGTGTCATTTAGTCTATTTTTTTGGAAGTTGTGAGCATTAGCTTTCACCATCATCAATACCTGTCCTCTGCACCAGAGAGCTCCTGCAACTGCAAAAGATGGTTTCATCAGGTTGTTCTTATCTTGAGCTCCTTTAACAAGTTTTTTATCTTTGGGACCATTAAAATGGCTTGGGATCCTCTTCTCATGGGTCCCCAGAATGTGCAGTCCATAAACTTTTCACACCATAATAATTGCTTTTGCTCATGGTCCCATACCCACAACATGTTACAGGCTCTGAGTCTGCAGAGTTGTAATTGACCAAATTCAGAGCCTGAAAGGACGCTTACAGAGAGGTGGTAGACCCACTTTTTCCTTTTGGATGGTGATTTTTTCTGTTCTTAAGTACTACCGGTTTGTATTTTGTAATATTTGGCATTCAAATTGAAGTTAAGAGCTTTAGGTCCAAGTTCCTCCAGGCAAGTTCCCATATGCATAGGGCAGGCGTGGAAAAAAAGAAGGGCTGGTTTAGAGATTGAATTGGCAGAAAGAAAGAGAGAGAGGTTGGTTCTTGATTGTGTCTTTTGGCTTTTAAGTAGGTTTTCTAAACTGAAGAGGCAAGAGTTGCTTTCATGGAGATTATATCTTCCAAAAGTAGGAGATAGGTTTCATGTGGTAATGTTGACAATGAAGAGCTTTGCAAAGGTGAAAGTAAAACAAAATCTTGGTGACAACGACAAGGTAAAGATCCGGGGAACCATTTCTACCAATTTTCAAGTTTCAGCTTCAGATTCTTCTGTGGCTCAGACAGGACTTTGATGGAGAAAATTGGTTGTGCGTCCAAAATTTCCTACATTCACACTAAAGAGTAGTGGGTCAAAAATGATGGGAAGTAATGAAAACATGCATGAATCAATGAATTTTATATTATTCTCACCAAATTCTCGTAAAAGTCTAATTTTTTTAACAAAGAACTTAATGTCAGACTTTTTTTGTCAAAAATTGGAAAATTTTATCGTACCTTTTAAAATTCGAGCTAGTGTTACAAAATTAAGTGAAATTTTGTTTCCGGTTAACCCTTTTAAAATTATCAAATTTCAATATGAAAATATTTTGAAAGTATGAATAAATGGTTAAAAATATAAATAAATATAATATAATAGAAGAAATTATGTAATAAATAAGTAATATTATAAAAGATAAAGTTGAAATTTTAGAAAATTTCAATGTAATTTGAGATTGTCCATTGCATCAACTTGGTTGAAGATCATGTTTTAGTAGTTATGGGACGAACAAGAAGAACCCTTGGGTTGGTTGTTGCCAACAAGTTGTATAACAAAAGCCCAAATCATTTCAAATTACAAGTTTCTTTCAGAGTTTCGGTCCATCTACCTAAGGCCTCATCGTCGGAACTTAATGCTTACTGGTCTGAGCCCAAGGGCCTGAAACAAGAGGTCAATGGTTTTTCTCTGTTGCTTGTAGGTCTCATGGCTGGCCCTATGTGTGAGATGTTTAATTACATAACTTTGTCTGTTAATTTTTAATATTTTTTTATAATTATTAATTTTAATTTAATACTATTTTAAAATTATAAATAAATAAAAAGATTTTAGTGCCTGTTTGAATGGACTTTTGAGAAGCCAATAAGCATTTTTTCACCTCAAAACTATTTTAAAAGAAAAATAGGTGTTTGACTATAAAATAAAAAAATACTTCTTTAATAAATATGACTTTTTTTACAGCCAAAATACAGCTTTTTAAGAAGTTCAAATTTGAAGCTTCTCAAAAAAGCGTTTTTTAATATCAATTAATGAGTCTATTTTTTAGTCCCTTTTACCTTTATGTTTTACACATTATTCCCACAATACTTACAAACTCATCTTCCCGTTTATTATGTATTAAATTATTTACTCAACTTGGATATTTATTTTGGGAACTATATAATATTATTTGACTTTTTTATATGTTTTAATATTTATTTTTGATATTAATTTACTTGTGTTATAACTTATATAAAAAATTTGGTTAGATATATTTTCATTTATGTTTCATATGGTTTAAAATTATATAATAATTAATATATTGTG
>JAOQMQ010000009.1:18290473-18317784 GCA_027563845.1 Erythroxylum subrotundum | reverse complement strand
TACTGTTTACTGCTTATTCCGCGTGAATGTGTAATGACTGAAACTGCTTCCTTTTAACGTGGAATGTATTTTCAAAAAAAATGTATACCGAGTTTTACTGACTGATGTAGTACGCCACCCTCGTGGGGCACGGACTCGGATATCACCAATGATATCGGGTTCGGGTCACGTGGGAGTTGGGGTGTTACAAGTACACAGTAGGAGTAAGAAGAAGGAGGAGAATCCTTGCACGTGAGTTAGTTACAATTATGGGACAGGTGTCACCTAATAATTGGGGTAGGATGGGATATATAAGGAGGGGAATGACATGTAGGGGGTATGCATGAATTTCTGGATTGTGAGTTTGTTTAGGAGGTATAGCCCCTCATATAAGCCGATTTGTATTTCGGTTGTATTGGCATACTTCTACTGAATATCAATACAACATACTGAATCGATAAGATTGTTGGATCCATCTGATTCATTTATTCCAATAATACAGTAATATTTGGGTGGGTTCTATCATCATTTAACCAATAATTCAAAACTATAGCTTCAAGAACTACTATCCTGTTCTAAATAGTGGCAATCTTAAATGAAACGAGCATTTTATTACAGAAACAGAGCCTTTAAGGAGTACCTTGACCAATTAGAAACGTGAATAATGATACCACCAAAATATCAGGTGCTTTAAGATAGTTATCAATACTTCAAACCTAGGAACACAACTACTTGTTCATTGGAGCTAATTCTTACTAATGAACTAGACGTTCCTGAAATTGTAACCTTTTTACTTTATCTTCAGACAAGGTAAACAAATGACCTATCTTCACTCAAGACATGCAAGATACTTTCATACTACAACTTTCCATTCACTTTTTTCCATTTTAGGTTTTGTCAAAGCACGAGGAGGCATATCGTTATATCCCTCAGCTAGGTGATCAAGTTGCATATCTGAGACAGGTATCACGTCATTATGCTATCCCTGAGCACTGTCCAGTGAAAAACACAAGAAGGGTCTCTCTCATGAAACAAAAGGACGTTGATGAATTTAATAAATTAATTTTAATTATGCTACAGTAACACGTGCATGTTACTGTAGCATAACATGCACTCTCTTGCGTGATTTCGAAGAAGAGAAGGTGATGGACCTATTATGTTTCAACTCAAATAACAGCAATCGAACAACGAGTCAACACACATATAAGCAGATGAAGACAAACCTGGAAATCACAAACGGTAGAAAATGTAGGGGAGGGCAGAAGGTGACAGAAGATGCAGAAATCACAGCCGATAAATCGCAGAAGAAGGCAGAAGCTGACAACAGATGCAGTGACGGAGAAATAGTAGAAGAGGCTGAAGACGGAGTCAACGCAGGGACATCGTTTTCGTTAAATATAAAACTTTGTTTTCAAAATACATCGAAACGTCTTTTTTACATTTTCAAAAAATCATTGTCGTTTTTTTATTTTTATCAACAAAAAACAAAAACATCTTTAGCCAAACAAGTTTTGTGAGACTGTTTTATTTTTTACAAAAACAACGAAAAACCAAGAAAGAAAAGGAACCAAACACCTAATTAATAAATAATAACATCTTAATTGATTTGATTCGAATGGTTAATTTTTTAACTTCAATGTTATAAAATTTAGATAAAATTTTAAAATGATAAAATAAAATTTTAATATTTAGAGGTTTTATGGTATTACATTATCCTAAAATTTATATCTAATAAATATAAAGCAAAAGGGTCAATTTTGACCCTAATTTTTATGTGTATTGACAAATTTAACTTTTAAGGTTTTAAATTGTACAAATAAAACCTTAATATTTAGAAAACGTTTAAATATAACTCCAAAATAACGAAAAAGTTGACGAATATATGACACAGTCAATGTAGTTTTTAATATTAATTTATTTCTTCTACTAGCCCTATCTTGTCCATTGGTTTTATTTGAAGATTGATGTAAAATTTAGGATCAAAATTGATCATTTTGCCTAAATATAACAATAATAGTAATTTGGAAAAAGTATTTTCGTGAGGTTTGAAGAGGTTTAAAAGTACTCAGTTTTATTCTTAACTGATAAAGAAGTTATTTTTGAAAATTTATATATAATAAGTACAAAATAAAAATTATAAAATAAATTAAAAATAAAATAATAATATTTATTAATATATACTAAAATTAATAATAAACTTTTTAATAATACTTATATTTTTAAATTAAATTAAATTAAATTTATTAACTTGAATTAAACAGAATCAAATTAGTTGAATAGTCTCTTCAAATTTACACTCTAAAATTTAGTTAACCTCGAATATAAGAGTTAATTTCTGTCAATCATCCTCCTTTCGTGATCGCGGTCTGCGGTAGCTTTATTATCATTGAGGTAATACAAATATAGAATAAAAGCAGCACTATAAAAAAAAAAAAGAAGAGCAGGCACTAACTGTTTTCTAAATATTTTTTTACAATTAAATATTTTTAAAAATATTCATACTTTATTAAAGAAATATATACATATCTTTTATTAATTTTGTTGAGTGATACGATTTAAAAACAAGTGTTTATTTGTATTTTATAAAATATAAATATGTAAATTAAAAAATAATTTAGACTTCAATAGAGATACACAAAAAGATTCTCTAATTTATGTACAGAATGGACAAAAATGAACAAAAAGATCAGAATGTAGAAACAGAAAATGAACAATTACACTTTACTAGGAACGCTCTTTCTGGGTCAAAAGGATCAGACGTGAATGTATACTAGTTCTCCTTGACATTGGTCAGTGCCTGGACTGAGAATCACCAATCCGTCAATTCAATCACTTTATCTTCAGAGAAGTTGGACCGGTTACTGAGTTCAATAAAACATGTTGCCATAGTATCGGGCGTTTAGATCACGTAAAGGGTTGGTGGGTAAAGAAAGAGCCAGAGAGAAAAGGTTTATTGGGTTGGCTGTTCAGCAGATAGATTTCATTTGCATGGTGTTGGTCATGGGTGTAATCTGAAGGTCCGAAACATTGGCAGGATCAACACAAGATTCAAGATCTCTCAATTGGCTAGGATTTGCACAAGTATGAAGTTTGCATCCGACATATTGCATTTACAGGCAACATAACCTGGAATCCAGAAATAGCACCAACCTTCTGCAGAATATCTATATAATCTGCAACAGGACAGCAACTGCGCAAAACAGGGCTCTCGTCAGGTTCCATGGTGACAATCTTTGAACTGAATCAACTTTACAGAACCATCACCACCGCATGTAAGAAAACCTCGAGAAACCACTTGAATGTCTGTAACAGCTGCCTGTACATCAAGGATATAGTTATGGCCGTAGCACAGATATGAATCAAATAATAGTTTCTGTTTAAGCAGAATAATACTTAAGCAGGGTTTACCCTAACAACTCCACCAAAGCCCCGGGAACTTGGTTGCAGAAAGATGCGTCTATCATGCAGTTTTGGCCAATGATAAATCAACTTTGCTGCTTTAGCATCCCAAAGTTTAACATCCCCATCTTTGCTTCCAGTTAAGAACAAACTGGTGTGTGGAATGGTAGATATTTTGGTGACACTCCCTTCACTCGGAATAAATTCTATGTTAAGACTTGAAAAATGAAGCTAATACATAATCATCAATTGTAAAAGAAACGGGTTGATACCTGAGTGGGCTTTTGGTATGTACCAGAGCATCCCATTCGTATTCTGGTCTGTGGATTTGTTACCACTCCCTTTCTTTGTGTCGGGTTCACCAGAAGATGAGCTGCCTCCTCCATCACCGTTACCAAAATTCCTGTATCTTTTAGTTTTTCCAGTTGCTATGTATCGGAAATCATGAAGCCCAACGTCACCACCTTTACCGCCAGTTACGATGAGAGGAGAAATGGAACCACTTCCAATGTCATTGTCAAACACAGAAATGGACCGGGCACCACCTAGTAAGCATAGAAGAAAGAAAAAATAACTCAGCCAAAGGAAAGGGCGATCAAAATGGCTTCAACTAGTCCTAGTTTTAGTAAGTGGCTTTCATTCTACATAAAATTTAATGCTTTCTTGTTAGAAATTCAAGGTGTAAAGTCAGCACCACAAGAAATGAACGATTATCCAAACACAGCAACAAGAAAAGTATGCGAAGCAGGGGGAGGTCCTTGGCATCAAATGTGGGGATCATAGATTCTTCTGGTCTTTTATAAGTCACCCAACTTGTCCCAGCATAGTATAAAGGACTAGCCAGCCTTTTCCGCCCTTAGTAATCTATTCTATAGCTTCCTGCCTAAAGAAAGGGAAACGGGAAACAGAAAACAACCTTCGTGACAAAAAATGTTTGCTTGTGATGTTGTAGGCGGAGCCAATGTATCCCAGATTACTGCATTAATACCATTCGAGTTATATCCAGCTGCAGCAATAACTGATCCACTAGCAGCAACATAAGTGACATCCCTGCAAAAGTAGCAACAAATACCTTGAGGTAGTAGTCAAATACCTATTTTGTGTGGGAAATCTTCTGAAGCCAATATCTCAGCAAGTAACCACAGACATAAATGGACAATTCATAAAGTGCAACTCTAGTAGAAGAAACTACGTGTACTAGTCAGGAAGTTTTACCCCATCATATCAGAGATGTGAAAGACTTTTTACCATGAAAGTAAGATGTAGCTACTTCAAACCCAGTTGGTTAAAGAAAATGAAAAAGAAAATGGAAGTTGCAGTTGACTTGCAAAGTAAAATGAAACATACGATGCATAGCCATTAAAGCAGAGAGACGATTCTGTTGGATAGATGTTGCTCCTTCCTCCAACTTCCAGCTGCCATGTACAAACAGTTCCATCTGATGCGGCAGATGCAAATCTATGTCCACAGCGGTCAAATTGCAAAGCTGATATTGATGCTAAAGCATATGGTGGAGGAACATTTGCAGCAGGAAGTACCCCATAAGTTGCAGTAGCTTTCTCCTTTCCAAACTGCAACATCATGCTTCATGTCAGTAATATGTCGAAAGTGAAAATAATAATGAAGAACTGTAGTTCTAATCAAGATCTAAAAAGCAAATACTTGTCTGTTGATTATTTATCTAAAGATTATCTATTGGCCTTATTGTGGAACTTGTTCTGGTAGTAAGAGCGTACAAATCATAACCGTGTTAAAAATTTATTGGCTGTTAGTCAAGATTAAGAGACAATGACACCACAAAGCAAGGATCAAGGCACTGGTATAGCATATGAGAAAATTTTAGAAAGTCAAGAAGCTAGTCATCAGTCAGGCATCTTAAAACATACTCTCTTCATCCTCTGTCTCCAGACATGCTACCGCAGTTGAATCACAGAATCAATGCATGAAAAATTTTCAGATAAAATAAATATCTTTATATCCTTGAAGGACAATCAGAAAGAAACTCCAAACCTTCTAAGTACCAAAACTTTTGTTAATTCAAACACCTTGACACAAACATATGCAATACCGACTCAGTTGTCATACCTCCCACAGATATATATGTGTATTGCTGGAACCAACCAAGAAGAAAGGTTTCAAAGGGTGACTGGAGAGTGCCCTTGTACTTATATTAGCAACAGTAGCTGGTGGATCAACAGTTTCCTCAAAATCTTCCTGAACTTCCCAACCTAGTCCGGAGGCACCAATACCGGTATAGCCTGGTATGGCAAATGCGCCACCAGTCAAGTCTTTTCTTGGTCTAGTTAAATAACCCAGACCAATAGTTGCCCCACCCAAACCAAGGTGTGATCCTTTCTTTATACCAAGGCCAACACCAGGAGAAACACATGTTGGAACTGGGGTTGATTCAGTGCCTGCCCAACCATTTGGTGGCCAGTCATTAGTAGACCAAACATAGTCTGATTGATCTCCTGATGATGTTGCATCTCCCCAAGAGAAAAAAATCAAACCCTGAGGCAGATACAATTGATGTTAGAAACTCTTGATGAAATATTGGGGATGCATCGGTAAATAAAGTAAAAAAGGAAGAATATCATTATTGTTTAACTTTTCATTTCCAAGTAAAATATTTACCTCAACCACTGTATTTAACGCTTTAGGACAGATGGAGGAGTCATACAGGTACTTACTTTTCGGTTACTAGCAAGTGCAATTTGACATTCTTTAGTTGAGTTGATGCAAAGTGCCTGCAAGAAAATTAAGAGTCAACAACTATGACACAATACCTTGAAACTGAAAGAGTAGTTTTTAACTCAAAAGTAAAATCTACAGCAAAACTCTCTCCATCAATTTAGAGATGCCAGTCCATTTTCCTTGTTAGGGCTAGATCAATCACTTTGTCAATACATTATGAACAACAAGAAAGAAAAATTAAAAATGCAATAAAATGATTACCTCCAGAAGCTCCCCGTCTCGTTTATATATTTCTTTAAAACTATGGAAACAGGAAACCTCATTTGTAATGATCGCATCCTTCTGCCAGGAACTCAGGAAAGCAGGGCCATTTCGGAAGAGACTCCTAGCAGATGAGCCAGCTTCTTCATTGTAAGGACTACTGCAAATCCTATGTCCATCATCAGCTTTTAGATCCTCTGTCATGCCCTTAAACATGTCAATCCAGCCTTTAGATGATTTAATGTTCACAAAGCGAGGCCAATTTATCTTTTCTTGTGCAAGAGCCTCAGATATCAAGTTAGGGTCTGCACAAATATTCCACAATCTATCAAAATTTGAAACTTCATCTTTATGGCTTGTTCTGCCTGCTTCTTCTTGATGGAGTTGTGACATATTTGATTCTTTTAACCATATAAAAGTAGATATGTGTAGCCCTTTCTCCACTTTCTGCTGCAGGAGTGACCCAAGTAGCCTAACATGATGAGATGAAATGTGAGCAAGTGTGTTATTCAGTATTCTAACCATTACCATGAAAGGATATTCAGTTTGTTCCGTTGTCTTGTTGCTACCGCATCCAAAGTTCATTGGACTAGACAAGTAGGAAGAAAATTCGCCCCGGGGAACTTCCAAAGAGCTACTGTCTTCAAGTTTTATGGACAGCAAATGCAGCTTATGCTTCATGAACCTGAACAGGTGTTGCCACAAACAAGCCCCTATAATAACCTGTTTCTCATCATCTGGAAGTGAATGCAACCCTAATCCACTTGGCTTCTCTGATATAACCTTAGAATCCATAACATTATCTATTGACAAGTCGCAAGTCAACAACTCTGCAGCTTGGTGGATGATGCTCTTGAGATTAACAATATCTATATCATATTGTGTATGCCCAGCACTACAAGATATTATGAGAGGTTGCACCATTAACAACAAAACTTTTGGATCATGCTGAAGCCAAGCAGATGCAAAGAGTACATAGTATTCAAATAAATCTAGAACAGCAAGGGTTCTGCTAAAGATATGTTCAGAGAAGATGCAAGAAAAAGTACTCATTGCAGCTCTCAAATTCCACAACATGGACTCCATTCCTAGAAGATAAAACTGAGAAGCATAAGACCAAGTGGATCTTAGCTCCATAGAAGTACCATCTTCAACGGAATAATTTTTTGGGTGAAAGTTAATTAGGCAACAAGAAATAAGATACCGTGAAAGTAAAAGGGAAGTATCTTGGATATCCTTCAACAATGGGTTAGACAAGACTGGATACAATGCAGGTTTGCCAACAGTATAACTTGTTCCTTGTGCCTGATTTTGGGAAGTATAGTCAAGTAAAATGTCATACCCAATAAACCATGATCCCTTATTCCACAACCAGACAAAAATCTGCAAAAAGACAATTAAGAGAATCATTTACTGCAGATAAAATGAAAGAAGGTGCAACATACACAAGACTGTATATAAAAGAGGAGGTACTGCAGTTGCAACAAAGAAAAAGAAAAGAAAATAAGAAGCAAGTGGGTCATATTCTAGTAGCTACAGACCATTTTAATTATGCAAGACGAAAACATGGTGAACTTTTGCTCAAACTTTGAAAGTCCCATGAAAAACTTTTGTTGAAACTCTTCTTTTAGTGTCCTGCCATGGGAGCACGAAGAATGCTGAACATATCCCATGTTATCTGGCCAATCAGGGTGTTCCATTGCCACTTTTGAAAAATACTGAACAGCCAGTTCTAATTTAGCATGGGAATCCAGGTGCATGGCCACTTCTCCTGACAGCCAGTTAGAGATATTGCTTGTAGAAGGCCTCAGAACTTGGGGAAGATGCTTGTGATGATCACCACTTGATCCAGTCCCCTGATCCATGGCTCCAGTAATGCTTAAAGGGGACGAAAGACACTCCAAGGCTTCTAGCTGGTGTAAGAGATATCGGAGCAATTATTTGAAGAGACAATAAGAAAATAGTTGCATAGCACGTAGGATCTAATTCTAAATTTTAGAAGTGTTACAAAAGGCTTGTCATAGATAAAAACTGAATTACATGAGAGTTATCACTATCCAGATATTCAATGGTTAAAGTACCGGTTGGTAATATTAAGAGTAACAAGACTTTTAATGTAATTATTAAAAAAATCCAGAGATTGTTGTAACTAATTCCCGTTTTTATTGCTACACCTGATGTGGATGAAATGGGGAAATGGGTAAAGTAGGAGACAATGGAATCTAAAGAATTAGAACTTGTAGGGACACATGAAATGTAAAGCAAACTTACAGGAAGCCCACATCTGTTAAAAGCAGTAGCTGACATAAAAGTTGCCCATCTACCAAGAATTGCAGCACTTTGCTCTCCTGCGGCATTCTTCAAGCTGTTCTTGTTTACCAGTGAAAGGCAATAAAGACCAACAAGGGGGTCAACAAAAGCAACATGGTTGGATGATTGAACAGACTTGTCAATCCCTGAAGTTGCTGAGAAACCAAGCATGCTCAGAAATGACTGACAATAGTTTCCCAGTTCCCACTGCAACCCCAGAGTATTTATTGTAAGTAATATAATCTAAAGAAAATTTTGGCAATAGAAAGTAGGCAATAAACAATGTTAAAGATTTGGAATTCAGGGACCTGTAACATGCTTGTAAGCCAGTAATCACCCCTTTCAGTAGAGGATGGAAGTATAAACTTTGTAATTAAGTACTGTTCTAATGGTCCACCACGACCCTCAACTAGCCTGCAAATTACTAATGCAAGCTGTTGATCACCTAGGTTCTTAACACAAACAGTAACTGCCGAATAAGTATCGCCCCCAAGCAGAAAGAAAGCAATAGCCAGCTCCAATTGATGTCTTCCCATTAAGACATAAGCATTTTTAAGAGCAGCTGCTTTATTTTTCTCCTCCTGCAGCAATTACTGAAGCTATTAAACAATAGATAATTTCTCTTCTTTTCATTTTTGGAAAAGGTTTACAGTATTGAGATAAAAGTAACCATGGGAGCACAACCTTCCCTAGTAGGTTTGAAAAGCAAGTGAATGACAAACCATCTGTTCACCATTTCAAGAACTGAGATGTATGCTTAACTTTAAGCAAAATAGCATGGTTCCCATTAATACATGACATAAGCTGTCATCTATTAACGACAAGGTAAAGAGGTTCAAAATTTCTCTCTAGAAACTTAATCTAATCTCAGCAATCAGCATCAATACATACCTGAAAGTTGCGCACAAGAAATGCAACCAATGGCTTATCTTTTTCATTTTTGCTAATTTTGAAAAGACCAGCCAATACTTGAAGTCTATTCAGTGCAATGTACAAAAGGGCACAATCTTTAGGATCTTTTTTCCGAAGATATTGGGTCCTTGCTAATTTCTCCATCTGCACTTAAAGCGATAAGCATCAGGATCAAAACCAAACCCAAAAAAAATAATAAAAAAGAAGTAGATATTTCATAATGAACCTAGCCACTGCTAACAAGATAGGGAATATGGCTACATGTTCTAGTATTAGACCTTTCAAACAAGATAGTTGGAAATCTGAAAATAGAAAAGATTCCCTTCTAAATCAGAAAGCAGTATATCATGTGCCCAAATCAATGTGGCCGATTGCCATTTTTGTTCACTAAAAGAATATCTTCTCAAGAATTTACCCTTGTACGCAGCTGTGAAACATTGGTAAACCAGAATCCAACACCAAGAGCACGCATATCATTCCATGATGGATCAGTCGGAAGAAAAGAGTTCAACAAAGTTTCCTGACAATCAGAATGGAAAGCCAAACTCATGGGCATACTGTCAACATTCAGCTCTTCTATGGATGCCGATTTACCAAAGCTTCGGGAAAAACATAACTGCTCAAACCTTAATAGAACCCAAAACCTTTATATAAACAAAGGAAAAACTGCATTAGGAATCACATTGATGAAGTGAGTTGTAAGAAATCAGTAGTAGGTTCAGGCTAGAAATTCCGTGACAAATACAACGTTTTAAAGCCACAAATTAATCCCATATGCACGTCCATGATAAGTCTCAATTGTACAGCTGTCTTTTATCAGCATTTAAAAAATTGAATGTTATGCATAACAAAACTTCAGTAAGTGCCAATTCTTAATTTTTTAAACCCAAGAAATAAACAGACATTTACCACCAAAGAAGGCACTGTACACAACTAATCAATCAGTCAAACTCAGAAGTACCTTCGCCCACATTCGTCAAGATTTTCATAGGCTGATGCAGAGTGCTGAACTTCACCAAGCAGATCTATAATTGCAAGAAGTTGCAACTTGTCTAAATTGTTCAAAGCTGCCAAATTATAGAACTTCTCAACAGGCTCAACAAAGCCAACAAGCTCTGACGATATTGAAGAGTAACTGGACATACTACTAGAAGAATTGGAAGTTGAACTGTACAAAGCAAATTGCGAGAATAAAGCAGGTGATCTTTCATCAGCATTCCATTTAAATTCTTTATTAGTTGAATCTTTCAAAAGAAGTCCTTCAAAGTAATTTGACAAAAGAATCGATGGGATAATCTGACTGTGCTTCCCAGAGCCACATCTTCTCTCAGAAATGTTAGTATCACTAAGACAATCAACAAGGTGCCTGATCGACATATATGCACGTTTCCAGTTGCCTAAACATATTGAAGTTAATGCAGTGATCAAAATATGATAATTTTGGACTAAAAATGAAAAGCAAAGAAAGTAGTTAAGCCCAAGAAACGTTACAATTCTAAAAAGATCAATCAAGACACCAATCTTAAGTTACCAATGGAGAAGATCAGCAAAACTTATTTGACTGAATCCACTTTATAAAATCCTATAATCATCATAAATTAAGCACCTGAATATATATTGACAAGGAGTGCCTTGGGGTGATAAACAGGTAATGTTTCCTTGAGCTTGTTCGCTATTTCTAAGATGCTCCAGCATCGATACATGGCACTTGAGCAATGGTTTTGTTGGGGCATAGTGATATGTAAGCTGTTTGTGGGCCAAATTTTCACAACTTTACTCTCTAAAGGAGAAGCAGAGCTGCTTCCTGCAGGAAACTTATCAATTAATGATTCTTTTGAATCACCAACAACAATACCATGGTCTGTAAGTATGGAGGAAGGCATGTCCTTGTCTTCTGCAACTTCAGAAACTGCCATCACAAGCTTATTATGGATTTTGGCCTGCCATTTATCATCACCAAGAGACAACCACTGACCAAGTACGCTGAAGTATCTGTCATGAACAACAACAACTGTAGCCTGTGGCCCCCAAACGAAGTCACAAAAAGGAGGAACAGTTTGCTTGATTGCAATACAAGACCAAAAGTGCAGATTCAGTGCTTTTCTGTGGTTCAAGAAAATCTGAGCATTAGAACATTTCTGGGCATAGATCCGCAATTCATTTTGCAAGCAAACTCCAAGAACTAGCTGACCGTTACCTAAGGATAGCCATCTTAAACTGAGGACCTCACCATTAATGGGCAAACTATCTTCTAAGACAAAGCTTCCAGCCCCCATAATGTTTACCAAGTCATATATGTGCATGATGCTAGTCTCTTCTACATGGCTTTCTTTGCAGATAGTTGCTATCCTGTGGCCACTATCAGTCAAGCATATAGCAGAAATAGGGCCATGATGTGCAACAAACTCGCCCACCAGCTCCCATGGAATGTGAGGAGTTCTATGATTTGAAGAGTTACTTTTCCACAATTTCAGACTACCATCACAGCTGCCCGTGGCCATGATATATGCAGGAACACAGGAACATGTATCTTTATGAAAGCCTAAGCTTTCTTCTTTAGGAATCAAATTCCCAGGACATACCACAGAAAAACTTGTAATCTGATCATGAGAGTGAGGTTCAGGTAATTGTGATGAGGAAGGATTAACACCAATACAGTATATCCTATAGGAAAAACTTTTTTCAAATCTCCACAAAAATGAAGTAGATTGACTTGTATCATCAAAATTACATATGCAGCATCTTTCTGACAAGTCAAAAGAATGTACAGTAACTTCCCATGAAAGAGCCTTAAATCCCTTCATCCATACCCCTAAAAGCAAAAACTTATTGAACTTAAAGGTCTTTTTACAAGTAGAAGGCAGAGGAATTGCGAAGATATTAGTAGGACCACCTTCATAAGGGCCATGACCGGTTACAGGTATAGTGCACAAGAACTCACATATTACATCCTTTTCCTGAATTTGAGAAACATCAACTATAAAGCAATCAATTCCTCCTTGATGTCCCAGAAGAAGTATGCGCTCTTCACCAAGTGTACATGGTGCCCATTCCAAACTAGTATATAGGGAGCAGAAATTGTGAGTTACTAGTTTTCCACAAATTTGCCACGAGGGATCCATCGTTGGGAGGTGAAGATTGCAGCTTGAAATGGGGGAGAACAACCAAAATAGAAGCAAACCATTAGAATCTAAAGAAGCAGCAAATCCAATTTCATTAATTTGAGGATGCATTACAATTTGTAGAATTTTTCCAGTATGACCTATGCTTGAAACATCACTAATTGAACATGAAAAGTAATGCTCTAAGTTGGAGACCGCTGCATTTCTATGTGTCTTTATATGGAACATAGACCAGAAGAAGGAATTACAAGGCAATAGATGTATCAAAGAGCATATACTTGGTGGGCCAGACAAGTGATTCCTTAATATAGTAGCCTTATTGAGAAGTAGCCAGTCCTTACAATTAGAAAAGTTAGCTTTCTTAAAGTTGCCAGCTTCAAGGTCTTGCAATTCTTGTCTCCTCCATAGACTTACACGGGGGAATCTCATAGGAGAGATATCATCAAGACAGTGAACGACCCAAAAACTAATCAAAGTTCCAGGACCAAACGCAATCAACCACTCACACCTCCCAACCTTATCAAGCTCATTTTCTGCCCTCAAGAAGAAGTCATAGCTGTCTTCTCCAGTACTACCTATGCCTCCGATTTCTGTTGCCCAATTCAAAAATACATCCTTGCCAAGGGTTCCATTCAGGGTTTGATTTATCTCAACAACAGCAGCAACACAAAATGACCGGCTCATGGCCTTGAAACCACTATTTTCCCTACCCAACTTTCTAACCTTCCCGTTATCTACCTCAGTCCATAACCTAACACTTCCATCTAAACAACAAGTTAACAAAACATGCCTCGTCAAAGAGTTCACATCGTGTTGCGATTTCCTCTCTGTTGAGGGCCTCCACTGGATCATTGACACAGGTATAGGATGAACCAGCTCAGTTTTCACAAATTCTGATATTTCATCACTATAACACACTAACACAGATTTACTTGCATTTCTAGATCTTATACAATGCAATTCATTACTATACGCTGCAGTAGCCGAAAGCCCTGCAATTGACAAAGTGGCAGAAACTAAATTTTGAGGCTCATCTCTTTTAAACTTCCAAGCTATTTCCCACGACCTGTTCTTCTTCCTCCACAAAACGACATCGATTCCACCAGCAATAATCCCATCACCAGAGCCTGACCATTTGATTGCTTCCACCTTCGTGGATTGAACAAGCAATGCATTCTGGCTCCAAGAAAAAGAACCTGAATACATATGAGTAAAACAAAATCCAACTTTAAGATATTTGAATAACATTCAACATTTGAAACACAGCCAAGCTTCCAACGTCCAAAATTACCTTCCATGTCACTATAACAGAACAAGTAGATACGGTTGTCGACCGCAGCCGCAAGTTCTCCTTCGGACGGAATCACCGGAGACCAAGACACAGCGGAAACAGGCAAGGAAGGATTGGCGGAGAGCTGAAAGACTTGACGGAGGATTGGACCGATTAGGATTTCGCCAGATGAGAGAGGAGAGGGGAGTTGAGAGATCACCAAGACAGAGGAGGCACCATAAGCGACCCATGAGTAACTTCTAAAGTCTGGCAACCAGTCGACGGTGGTAGACGAACGGGTCGGGGCGGGAGGGATGACGTCAGAGCCGAGGAATGTGAGAGGGAGATGATCGACGGGGTCCGCGGCAGATACCGGTTTAGTTTCCGGCATTCTTTATGGATTTTAGACAGTGAACGGCCGGAGAAATCAAAATTAGAGTGTATGTGCCGTCAGCTTTGTTTCAGTGAAGATCTAGTCTCTTCATTTCTCTTTCTTAAGTTCCTTTTCCTTTTAGATCTTTCTTCAGTTGCTCTTTTCGCACTGAACTGATTTTAGAGGTTAATGGTATAAAGGTAAATAAGTAATAACGGTTGGGCCATAAATATAATTTTGTTTTTTAATTTTGTTTCATCCATCACACCGAAGTCTCGCAGTAAAGTAGAATTTGAGTAGATCAACCTTATTCTTAAATAGTAGAAAAGACATGAAAAAGTCTGATAATACGTGATCTTTCCCTTAAATAATAGAGTGCGTTTCTTGCTAAAAGAGTTTTACCAAATTTAGTAAATTACAACTTTCTTTATCACTACTTGAACTTGAATTACGAAGCTCTATAAACAATACACGCAGCCAAATCAGAAGGTATAACTGCAAAATTCAAGTTGTTTCTGCAAATTATGCATTGAGCGGAGAAATCGTAGAACTTGCAAAGAACAATGGCAAAGCACAAATTTTGATTAGAAGCTCAAGGATTGTCACTACATTAATCTTCTTCTCTGTTACAAGTAGAATTGTTTGTGTGTGTGTGTGTGTGTGTGTGTGTGTGTGTGTGTGTGTGTGTGTGAGGAATATTGTCTACATGTTCAGAAACCAAATCCATTCCAGAACATCTCCTCCTACCCTACATCTTTTAATTCTGGTAGATTTCCTAGATGTTTTCCACACTGCTTCTTCTCGTCATCAACATCTGGATCTGCTTCTTCACTCAAAGAGATCCATGCGACACGAATCAATCACAATACTCTGTTTCTTCAAACAATTCAGCTGAGCCTCATCTACCTTTTATAGTTGCATACTAGCCAATCCCATCACAACCCCAAAAGAGGCGGATTTACTCTCCGTATATCTTCCCCAACCCACCATCGTTCGTGTTTCGTTACCAGTAAGCACACATGGAAAGTTATAACGGCGCAATTTAGCGCGACGTTATCTGTTAAATCTACAGTACGCCTGCAGCTCATAAAGACGGACGATCTTACAAGAATTTCACCTGTGTTATCTGCATGCCAGAGGGCGTCAATCTGGATCTTTAGACCCCCAGTCCTAACACGAAATGGATCGCTCCAATTGCTGCACATACCCGCCGCAAAACTGACAAGATCCGTTACCGCGATGGAGCGCTCTAGAATCGGGATCGCCTCATTGTACGGCTGCGAGCTCCTAGCCCGAAACGGAACATCGCTGGAGGGATATGTCGGTGGTGGATGTGGACGGTCTGTTTTGTGAGTCGAAGAAAAGACACGATGAAGTTAACGGCGAACGATAGTCCCGTGGAAGAGAGTTGTCATAAGCAAGGCGTTGGGGTACTTTAACCTGATGACCAGCTTCAAAACGAAAAATGGAAGAAACAGAGACACAAAATCCATTGGAACTCGCAATCGAGAACTCTACAAGAGCTTAAATGATCTCTCTGAACTCGCAATCGAGAACTCTGCAATAGCTGAAACTGATCTATCTTAGGTTTTACGATCTCCACTAACGGTGGGTCAGGTCACAGTGGAATGTACCTACCAGTCCATATCTCCCAAAAAAATTACCGTTTTGTCACTATATAAAGTCTAAACGGGGCGTTTAACGTTAAACCCTGCTTCTACCTCTTTCTGCCATATTCTCCTTCGGCACAGCTCTACGTCGTCTCCAAGCCACTGTCAATTCCACTGGTAACATATTGTGTTTCATACCGTATTCTTTCAGATTTTTTAACATTAAGGTAATGATTGATTTGGAGGGTTTTTGTTCTTGTTTATCAACTCTTTTAAGTGGTTGAGATGCTTTGGATATTGAGTGATTTGGGTATGAGCTGATTTCGCATATGCCTTCTCTAATCGTTGGAGTCTTTGCCGTGGTTTGTCTTTGAAAAAAGCTTCTTGCTTATACTGTAACTGATCTGCAGCTGCGGATTTCTGGATTGGGCTTTAACCTATTATTGCCGATAGTAATGGGAACTGAAGAACCCAGAGATCCATTCAAAGGAGTTGACTGGAAAGCAATAGGCAGTGAACTACAGAACGATCCTAGTGCTGGGTCTAAGCCAGTCGTAAAGAAGCGGCTTCCACGGAAAATTAGGCAAATTCCAGAGTGCTATTTCTTTCCTAGAATGTCTTTACCCAAAACCATTGCTTACTTTGGGGCTTGCGCTGCAGCTGGAGTTGGTGCTGGGATGCTGATAGAGATGTGGATGAACAAGAAAGTTAAAGGTATTACTGCTTATGCTTATGGCTTATTGTGCTGTGGTATTACTGCTTATTGTGCTGATCTTGTTACACAGTGTGCATCTTGAGATTGCAGTCTTAGCAATTACCGCTTATGTTTGAATTGACATGATTCGATATGTTGAAGAAAGTTCATGATATGATAATGGCTCTCTGCGAGGAGTCAGTGTGATAGCTAATTCCAGCGTAGGTATGGCTAACAGGTGCATGTTCTTGTGTTTCAGAGGATGGAGGCATTGTGTGGGAATTCGAGAAATAAATGTCTTGATGCATAATGACGAGAGATTGTTGAGGAGTTGCTTTGCTCTTCAGTAATTGGCTGACATTAACCTTCTGGATATAGGATGATACTGAGGGAAATTAATATGAGAGAAGTGTAATGCTCTTGAACTATGTATTTCTTTGTAAACTTCTAGTTCCTGTTCAGGTGCATGCTCTTTGTTTTGCTTTTAATAACAGGTTATCTCTGGTTCTTTGCTTTTAGCACTATTGCTCATACATTATTCCGTCAACAACTCCATGCTTTCCCCAGACAGAGTAGGCTTTGATTTTTCCTAATGAGCTGGCCATGAAGAAGTACCGTACTTCTGACAATTTTCCTGGTTGCTAGGCTTAAAAAAAGGTTCCGAATCAACCTCACCTGAAATTAAGGAATAAACTTTAATTTGAATGGAATTTATATCGGATTTATGTTTTAAGAAAAAAAATTGGGTTTCAGACTCGAGGAATTAATCCTATTTGATCCGAACCCAAAGTTTTGCCTGAGCCTGAGACCGAACTCCAGAGTTGTGCCCAGCCCTTTGGCAAGCTTACTGGTTACAGTGCTGCTCTTAACAACCATGGATGCTTCCTTCTGTTGCAGCTGGATGAAATCAGTAGAAATCCCCTTAATGGGATCTAAGTGCGATGGGATTGTTTAAGAGGTAAAAAAGATAGAGATAAGATATAGTGAATTCTGGGTTCCGCATTGTATACTGACTGGAAAATAAAAAGAAATTTGCGCATCCGGGGAATCGAACCCCGGTCAGTACCGTGGGAGGGTACTATGATACCACTACACTAGATGCGCTTGGTTGTATAAGTGGTTGCCACAAACTTTACATAGCTAAAAGCAAACATTCTTGTTTGACGAGGAGGACAATGCCAAATTTCATTACTAGAGCCTCTTGCTTAATCAAGATGATGCGATTGGTTGAGTTTGGGACGAAGATGATATTTTTTTTACTAATTGTCATGGTCCACAATGTCGCTTTGTTTGCCTCAAAAGTTTAATAGACTTACGTTAGGTAACATGTCTTTTTACTAACTTCTTACAAAAATAAATAAAACCTCTTTTCAACTCCTCCAAACCTAATACTTCAGGATTTACTAATTACTAGGCAGACCTCGATTACTTTTCTGTATTAGTTGACGTAATATGTTTCAGAGTCTTGACCATTCATTAAAGTTTTATCTAAGACCTTTTATATACTAATTCATTGATGTCATGCTTTATGTTTTTCTCTTTATATATGTATATAACTTTATTAATTTGCCAACTTATTGTATCTTCAATTAATAGTACTTCATCCTATGATTTGGGTTGAGTTAATTTTTTCCCACCTCACCCAAAATTTAAAACATATCGTTTTACTGGAATCTAAATTTTTTCGATAAATTTGTACTTAAATGTTGATTTTGAACCAAACTAAATCAATTCTAAATTATCACCTCTTATCTACATAGAGGGTAAAAAACAAAAACACCTTATATACTTGGGAAAAATTTTGGAAAAACCCCTTGTAGTTTAGAATTATCGAAAAGTCCCTCTTGTTTCATATTCACCAAAAAATTTCCTGGAGTTAACTTCTGTTAAAAAAATTAACGCAAGTTGTGATGTGGCAACGTTAAGCCACATGGTCCTATTAGAACATGTTAAAGTGACCTAAACACATCGTGAGTACTAATTGTTTGACCTAAAAACCTGACCCACCATGACTGACTCGACTTAACCTACCTAACTTATTTTTCCAACTCACTCATCTGTGTCCCTAAATCAATCCCCCCAAATCCATAAACTAAACGTACGAACGAACAATTCCAGGCATTTAGGCAATAGCAAGGGGCGTAGGTGGAAGAGACAACGATGCAAGCGGCAGTGGCGGAGATGATAGACGGTGTCAAATGTGGCAGGTAGTAGGTCATTTAATAGTTTGGTTAATTTTATTGTGAGTGTAATTACAGGGGAAGGGCTTAATCATTTTTTTAGTTATTTTGAAAATATGGGTATGTCTTTGAACTTGCAGAATCATTTGATAAGGCAAAAGGGTTGTTGAGGTGGTTTTAGAAGAACGATTTGATGTGAGGCCCCAACATGTACCCTAGAAGCATTATAGCATATCTAGGGTATTAAGAAGTGAACATAAAGAATTAAATGCATTTAATCATAGTAAGGGGCATAATGGTAATTAATGTTAAAGACAAGGGTAAACTAGTAATTTAATCATTTTGCATGGACATGCATAATTATACGTGAAATATGGATTAAAATAAAATCAATTGAAGATATTATATGCCAATGTGAGAACTAAAGGAAGAAGAATGATCAAATGTGAAATTTGCCTAAAGTAAACACATGGTCCAATAAGATTGAAGCATGTATGTGATTCTAGAAATTGCATGGAATGGGTATATAAGAGAGGAGAAAGGGACAGTGTACTTTGGGTTTTTAATTCCAGATTTTCCTCTTCTCATTTCCTCTTCTTAATCACATCATTTTGCATATATAAGGAATCAAACTAATTCTAAGTGAAAATCAAGGTAAAAGTTAGTGGTTTTTTTCCTCATCGTTATCTTTTCTTGCTTTGCTTATGAAGAGCTAGAATTATAAGGTTTGAATTGGCATTCAGATATGTATTTTTGGTGTTTCTAGTTGTTGAATCAAGCAAAGCTAAAGGGGAAGAGAAGGAAAAGTACTAGAAGAGCTAGTTGGCCAATTTCAAGGTTTGGAACTACACTTAGTGTGATTTATGTTTTTGCATGTTTGAATGTGTACAAAGACTAATTTGGACATGAAATGGTTGCTGGAATGGTGTATTGGTGTTACTTTGTATGGAATTGGTTAAATATGACAGGAGAGTAAGGTTTAGTGGAATTATGTCTAAGGTTCTCTTGAACCAGTCTCATTGTTTTGGTCATAACTTGACCTAAAGACGTCAAAATTGGGTGATTCTAATTGAAGATGAAACTTAAGATATAACACTTAAAATATCTAGAAGAGACTCGGCCCTAATTTTGGCTGCATGAGATTGGAAATTAAGATTGAAAATGGTGACTTGATGCTACTCCTATTTTAGAGCAACTTGTGATGTTTAGTGCATATCTCATTATTTAAAAGTCCAAATGGCCTAATTTTTGACGCTACGAAAGCTAGAGATATAAGGAAAATTTCTATATGACTTCAAAGCCTAATTTGAACTTTTTCTATATAAAAATTACGGAACAAGTGGAGGTATGGATTTTAGACAGGGGATATGACGGGCAGGAAATCCTCCCGATCATTTGATTTGCTTATGTACATTTGCCCATTTCTAGACCCACACTTTTGGCCCTTGACCACCCTATGCCTAGCCCAAATTGCATTGTTTTGAGCTTTTCGCTTTTGATTTTAACCTTTTCATATGTCTATGAAACTTTACAAACACTTAGAAATAAATGAAATATGACTTACCATATGTGAATTGGGTAATTAAACATTGAAATTTAAGATTGAACATAATGCATGTTAAAGGAAATTTACATGTATATAGATTATTTATATGCATATTTATTGCTTATATGTATATAGTATGACTATATAATTTTACATATTAATTTTATGAATATAATTAAGTAAAATTTAACATGCTTTATATTTAAATGATGTATTGGAGTGATTATGTGAATGTACCCAGAGAAACACGATTGAACAAAAACATATACGAAATAAATCATACGAGTGCATGTGATTTGTATATTGTTCTAATGGTGGTAAGTTATGACTTGCATGTATGAACTTAAATACATAATTTATGATTTCAAATAAATATCATACGATTTGTCAATATATTAATTATGAAATTGGCAAATGATTAAACGAAAATGTTATAATGCCTACTTTATTGCCTTGGTGGTGGACAACTAGGCATGCCTATAGAGTTACAGTGCAACTGCTACAGTTTGACATCAATAGTGTCTTCATTTCGAGACTATAGTATCTCGATAGTTTGATAACTTCGGGTATCTATAATTTGTTATCTACGGGTAACTATAGTTGATATCTTCGGGTATCTCTAGTTTATACTTTTAGGTATTTATAGTTTGATATCTTCAGATATCTACAGCTCCCATTATCCACACTTATAGGAATGTGCAGGCCTAACATTAAAAGTAAATTAAATAGTTATAAATAAGAGATATAGCGTGATAACATGAATAATTTGTATTGATAAGCATTGAATATCAATATTTGGCTTATAAATGTGAATTTACGGTATATGAATAATATATTGCAGCATATTTGAATTATGTACTTTGATTAATTATGTCATCACTATTTATGTGAGTTTATGATATTCATGAATGTGTGTGCTTGGCGGATAACTGTTGTTAGTGGTCATACTATTGTGAGTGGTCATTCAAACTAAATGTTTCCCACTAAGCTTTCGAGCTTAACACGGGTGTTAATCTGTGTAGGTCCAAGTAATAAGAGTGAGGCATAAATATCATCTACAAAGACTAAGGCCAACCACTAAAAGTAAATGTACTTTTGAAATGTATCTTTTTTTGTTAAAGATGATTGTATATTTATTAAAGGAAATTGCAATTTCTCAAAAATTTGTAACTACAAATTTAAGTTATATGAAATATTTATTTTGGATTATCATATAAATGTAAAGATGTAATACTACTCTTAAATGATAGTGTTAAGTGATATGAAATTTTGTAATATATATATCTACATCATTGAATAGACAAATGTGTGATGACAATCCCTACAAATGAATAGAAATGTATGTAGAAGAATTTGGTTGACATGCATGTGGGTGGTTGTAAGTATTGTATAGGGGATGTTACATTTGAGGCCTTATGTTTATAGTTATAGTACTTTGATTAATGGGATGGTGAAAAGTGGGTGTATGGTGAATGCAATTGAGGTGTTTGATGAAATGTTAGTGAAAGTTGTGGTACTTGATGTAGCATGTTATATTGTGATGGGCGAAAAGTGTATTTTAAACCATAACATTTACTTCAAAATACAAGGTGAACTCCAACATTTTTGGAGCGTTCAATTTAAACCTCAATGTTTAGAAAATGTTCGAAACAGACTATATGATGAGGGAAAATTTAACGAGAGTTACATTCCATTAGTTAAATGCCACGTCATGTAAGATGTAACCTTTTTAAAAATTTTGTGCACAATAGTGGGACCCAACTATTGCTGACATGGCTAGGATCCCACATTTTCAAAACACATTATTTCTCCTTCGCAAAAAGAGTCCAAAATCCCAAAATCCCTAACTCTTCCACTTTGTTTAATGTTTGCAGAAATCCCTAAATTGTAGAAATCCCGCACGCTCTTCGCAAGTTCAATCACAGCAGCACGTTTAAGTCGCCTCCCACATACCTCTGTTGGATTTATGGGAAACAACATAAGGATAAAATCACATTGGACATTATGTCTCCTCCTGCACACCTAGCAAAAATTCATCTTTCTTGATTGTCCTATTCATTTAGATATTTGTTCGCAGTTTCAAGGCATCTACTTCCTTCATTGCTTTTAAGAATTTATGTTGGTGGATTGATTAGGTTTATATGAAGATTTGTTATATTTTTGAACTTCATCACTCAATTCTATTTTTCTGTGAATTACATTGAGTTAGGTTATATGTCCTTTGTGTTTTTGTTCTTACTTTCTTTTCTTATGTCTTTCATTGTTGTGTTCTATAGCCAAGACTCATTATTTAGTCAATTCACTTAAACTTGTTTGCCATTAAACTGGAAACAAAATTAAAAGGTATTGATAAGTTGATCTATAATAAGGGTTTGTTCAAGTGCCCAAAATTAAACAATCATATACCTTTCAAATTCATTGAAGGTATAAACTCTAGCTGTACTCCACACTATATTCTATAACCTTTTTAGTCTTAGATTTGGTTTGAAGGTTAGCATAGATATGTCTTACACAATATCTATGTTCACACTAGCCATATCAACATTGAACACACATTCCAAACCCTATTTCAATTAATCAACATGGTAAGTTAACTATCAATGAATGTTTATAAGATAAAAAGAAAACCAAATAACACAATTTTACCTTCTATTGATTGGAAAAGAAACCCCAATTGTGGTCCTGATAGTGTATGATGTGTTTATGTCTTCTTGTAAACATTCAAGAAACCATTTCCATAATCCTTTATTCTTAATTCTAACCACAACCACGATTGTGGACATGTTTATATTTGCATACAATCCAATGACTGAAAGCAATTGCCCTTCATGATTTTCCTTCAAGTGAAAACTATTGACATATGTCATAAGCCTGTAATAAGCCAACAAACCCTTTCTATAAGCATCTAAGTATATATATATAACTACTCGAATTGTACTTCAGTATAAATAACCTATAACTCCTCAAATCCTGATATTGCTTTCCCTCTTCACATGCCAAAAACTCTAATGTAATGTTCTTTGCTTTATATGCCTTTTTGTCTGTAATCTCAACACTAAAGTCCCTGAAAAGTGCAACCTTAAGCTTTGGAACATCCACATAGAACAATCTCTAAAATATGAGAGATGTTTCTTTGTAATCCAAGTGCCTTACTTTTTTTTTCCCGATATTCCCTACCACACTCATGGTTGGATTGACATGTTTTGATTTGAAATGATGTCTTGTGTTGTGTTGGAGAAGCATGTATCCTCTACCCGCAACCCTCCTTACATGCAGTTACTCTACAACTCTCATTCTTAACATATATACAATCACCTTCACAACAACATATTGCACTAGAGTTTTCACCGAATCAAATAACATACCAACCTTTAAATCAATTGGCCTCAACATATCATTATGTTCATTAAATTATGTAAACTTAGGCCTTTTCCCCCTTCTTCATCTAAATTGTCATCCACGCTCCTAAGCTAATCATAATCTTCATATGTTGAATTTGTATCTATATCTAATATGTTATTTGGTGGTACTTCTTCTACACTACCATAAACAACCCCTTTCACAACCTTTCATCATCTCCCTCATCAAATATATCATCAAAATCAATTAAACTAAAATCATCAAAGTCAATAACTTCTCCTTCCTTACCCTCATATGTTGGATCATCAAATTTAGTAACTTCTCCTTCCTCACCCTCATTTGTATTGAGTTGTTTTCCCTCCCTAAAAATAGGTTGATCAAACTCAATGTTCTCACAATCAACTTGTTCACCATCTTCTAAACATCCTTTCTTATCTCTCCAAACGGGATACACAACACTGTTTAAAAAAAAAACTTCAAATCTCATAGCCTTTTTTTCAATTACATTATTCATGACGATTATGACATTCTCACTTATTAATTCCTTAATGTCATCCTCAAAAGACTCACAAGAAAATTTATAATTAAAAACTCCAACCTCTCCATAGCCCAAGTCCCTTGCTGTGTATATGAATTGCAACATGGTCAAATGATACAACACTACTTTAAAATTATACATTTTTCCTCCTTCATAGTTCATGGTTGTGGTGTAACATCCCGTCCTCACGTGAAGGGTGAGAACCCAAAATTTCAGTACATAGGAGCTCAAAGAGAGATGAAGGGAATGCATTTTCTTGCTCATGCATTATGTTAGCATATATGCACATAAATGCGAAATATTTTCGCATAAAGAGTAGTACATGCAGTCACTGATAAATCCCGGGTATAAATGATATGAAATGTGACTTTATTGAAAATGGGGAGTATTAAATGTGATTTTATTGAAAATGGGGAGTAGAAGGAGTATAAAGAGTGATTTTGGTATGAGTAGTGATAAGGAAAGATTTAGAAACAAGATTGAGTGTTGCTCTGGAAAATATTGACTGAGTATGCTTCAGTCTTTTAGCCACAACATTTTCTCTAGTCATCCAAACAAGATGATTCTTGATTTGGATTAAACTAGAGATATATGACTACATTTTGCATAAAGACATCGAATTTCAATTCTGTATCTAAGAGTCTCAAAATTTGTCTCCAAGTTTAGAATTGGGGGCAGCACGTTGGTGTATGAATAGAAAATCGTCTTCAGACTTCAGGGGCAAATTTGGAATTGATATAAATATATTTGAGCAAAGTTTCCTTTTGAAAAGTTGTAGATCTTTCTTTTATCTTTCCAACGGTATATAGTATGTAAAATTTGGACATCGGAGTCAAAATTTATGATCTTTTTAAGTGGAAGCACTTTGGAGCAAAAGTAAGACGAAGTCACTGTTCATGGTCTGAACACTGTTCATCGTCTGATTTTGTTCAGCGTTTGGTCACTATTCATCGTCCGGTTATTGTTCATCGTCTGATTTTTGTTCATTGTCTGGTTACTGTTCATTGTCTCACTTTGGCTTGGTCACTGTTCATCGTCTCACTTTGTCCAGAACATGTTCTAGCCCAAATTTGACCCTCTAGATGACAGAATTGATCTTTTAGGTCTTCATAAGAGTTGTAGCTCTTGAATTCCTCTTTCCAACCAGATATAGAAAACCTAAATCCGATATCTGTAGGGGAAGTTATGACAATTTTCCCAACCTTGCTTCGTCTAATGATGTCATCTTCGTCTCAAAATGACATCAGCATCGTCTGCTTTTGTTTTGACCCTTTAGATGAAAGATTTGGCCTATGAGTTCTTCATAAGAGTTGTAGCTCTTGAATTCCGCTTTCCAACTAGCTATAGAACACCTAAATCCGATATCTGTAGGGGAAGTTATGACAATTTTCCCAACCTTGCTTCGTCTGATGATATCATCTTCATCTCAAAATGACATCAGCATCGTCTGCTTTTGTTTTGACCCCTTAGATGAAAGATTTGGCCTATGAGGTCTTCATAAGAGTTGTAGCTCTTGAAATTATCTTTCAAACCATATAAAGAGCACCTTGATTCGATATGTTTAGAGAAAGTTATGGCTATTTCCCCGAAATAGGTTCAGTATGATTGAGTTCATAAACATGGTTGCTTATTTTGACCATAACGTCTTCTCTAGACCTCCAAATGACTTGATTCTTGAACCATTGGTTTCGTAAGACAATTCTCTTTATCTCCTCCAAGAATCACAGCTATCGGAAATGAATTGAGAAAGATTGAGTGAAAAAGGTGTGACGGGTACTGTGAGTGTGTCCTTTAAACTGGTGTTATCTCACTGAATATACTTCAGTGTTTTGATGTTTTCTGAAAGAAAGTATTGCAAAATAACTTAAGTATTGGTGTCAAAAAGAACATGCAAAGTTGACCCGAATTGATGTATTATGAAAAAATCTGGAAGGGGATAAGTGGCATTAGAAACTTAAGACATAAGGAAACAAGTTTCTAGAAGAAAATATTGCAAAATAACTTAAGTATTGGGGTCAAAAAGAACATGCAAAGTTGACCCGAATTGATGTATTATGGAAAAATCTGGAAGGGGATAAGTGGCTAAGAATTGGACAGGTGTCCCAACTTTAAAAGTTTAGCTTTAAATAAATTTGAAAGACAAGTTGCAGTACTTGCCTTCATTTCTTTCTCTCGAAGTTTCCTTCTTTAGTGTATCTTCAACACAGAGTTTTTCATCAAAAACTTCACCAAAGCTAAACTATGCCTACCATTATCTTCTACTGCTACCACTTTTTTATCTGTTTCTTTTGCCTTAACAACACCTAACCCAAACCCCTTGTAAGAGGAAGTATATGAGTTGCATGAAAGTTAGGGCTTTGAGATGGTTGAAGATTTTGGAGTTTTACAAAATCAAGTGTTTGCATTCAGGCGTTCCCAGACTTTGAAAGCAAATGCTAATCTGGAGCGTACTGTGAGTAGACCTAGATGGTCTCATTTCATTGTTTGCTTTATTCGAATTCTGTATACATTAATCTCTGTATGATGAATGTGATTGATTGTGTATGTTGGATTCCGGACAGGAGGTCCGATGATTATTATATTTGATTTGAATATTGAAGTGTCATTGAATGAGATCTGGATGAATTATATGTACATATGTGATTGTTAAATGTGTAATTGGATATGCATGAAATTGCGAAATGCTCCACTTCAATGTGGAATGCCGGACTAAGGTCCAATGATATGAAAAAGTGATTGAATGGGATAAGTAATTGTGAGTGATGCATTCCATTGCATGAATGCATAGAACTTAATGGCATTTGTGACCAGAGTAGCCACCGATCAGAGCTACAAGCTCAACGTGTAAAAAAGAGCCTCGAGCTCAAAAATGATTTAGAGCCTCAGGCTCAATGTGAATGAGCCCTATATGGGACAGTTATTAATGAGCCCTATATGGGACAATTATCAATGAGCCCGATATCCAATGGATACGGAACAGTTTAGACACTCGGTCACAACGAAATAATAAATGAAAAGAGAGTCTCATGTGCACTGCATATGCATAATGAAAAATGTGAATTA
>JAOQMQ010000009.1:18269737-18287064 GCA_027563845.1 Erythroxylum subrotundum | reverse complement strand
TGGTTTTATGATTCTTGTTCAATCTATAACCATATGCACTTTCACATCATCAAACCATATAGCAGATTGGTTATTCTTTTGATTCAATCATAAAACGAGAATATATAAGGGAAAAAAAAAAGGAGCAAAAGCCCTATTTACAATGAGATGAAACCAAGTTCTATCCAGTTTATTTAACATCAAATTAAAACGAGGGATTTCAGAAAATATACCTGGAGAAGCAGAACAAAAAATTCCTTCATTGATGAGATGCGATAAGACAGGATGGGAGATAGTAAGGAATTGAAAGACGATAAGGAAGTAAAGAGGATGGTAGGGCAAAGGCTGGAGATAAAAGAGTAAAAAATAAACGTAATAAAAACTTAGATTTGAATGAAAACTCGATACCCACCCCCTTGATGGGTTTAGTAGATTCCCAAATTTAATGGGATAAATCCATTCCCCTGTAATTGAAAACTCTAAAGCAAACACTGTTTTTAATAATTATTTTATTCCTTCATTTCCAAACCCTCAAACCAAACGTCCCCTAAGGAACTTCGGTTTTGCGTTAGTCATGTGGAATTTTCTGCTTTCGGGCTACAGGAAAACAAGCTACGGATCTATTAGTTAGAAGCTTTTAATTGGTCAATTTAGGTTAGTTATCACGTAGCATTTGGATTTTAGTTTAAACTAATTAAAAGGTCAACTCTTCATAGGACTTATAGGCCACTCTGACTCACTCAAACCGTTGTAAAATTATGTTTTAGTTAAATTGATTTAATTTAATTATTTCTGCTCATTGCACAGAAAGTTGAACATGAAATCATCATATCCTAATAATATATACACAGAGTAAGAACTCTCAGCTTTAAATGGATTGATATAGAGTAGTCCATATATAATTCAGACATTGTAGACTTTTTAGAATACAGAAAAAGCTCGATGATGATGGCTTGTCTGTGTGGACTCTGGGGAAGTGTTTATTTAAGTTGGGATACTGTTATGTAGGTCATGTTTGAAGCGTAAAGCTGAAGTGAACACTTCATGCCAATGGACACAGACCATCTTGGATCGAAGATTTCCAAAAGTCAGACATTTTCAGGGTTTTTTTCTTGAACCTTGAAGGTTCACTCACTCCATTACTACTTGTGCAGTCCCTTCAGATAACTTCATCTTCTCTTCTACTAACTTAACATGGCATATCAACCCACTTCTTTCCTTTTCTGGTTACCTTTGTTCTTCTTGGCTTGTTACTGCTCTCTCCATGCCACTGCACAATGGCCTGGAGGCGGATCAACTCGGTTTTATGACTTCAAGGTTTTCATTTTCTACTCTCTGTATTTATTGACTTCTCTGATCAGTTGTTAATGGTGATGACTGTAAGTTACAGATACAAAGCATGTGGGTTTACAAACTATGCAACTCCAGGCAAATTGTGGTGGTCAACGATATGTATCCGGGACCTGTCGTCTATGCTCAAGAAGGCGATAGAATAATCGTTCAAGTTACTAACGAGTCACCCCACAATGCCACTATTCACTGGTATGTGCAGAGAAACTTGAAAATTGACATTTCTGTGGCAATATATGTCATCGGAATCAATTACACCCCTAACTTTCTTAAGCATTAAAAGGAATAGGTGTCTTTACCCTATTATTGTATGGTATTACGGTTGGCTGTTTCAGGCACGGTGTGAGGCAAATACTTTCATGTTGGTTCGATGGACCAGCATACGTAACCCAGTGCCCGATTCAACCTGGTCAAAGTTTCACGTACGAGTTCACCATGGTGAACCAGAGGGGCACCTTCTTTTGGCACGCTCATGTTTCATGGCTTAGAGCCACTGTGTACGGTGCTCTTATTGTGTACCCAACGATAGGAGTCCCATACCCATTTAAGTTCCCTTACCAGGAGCACATCGTAATCCTAGGTATCCTAAACTCATGAGTTACGGTCTTAAATCATTTCAGTTTTGTGAAACTTAATGAACTATTTCAGGGGAGTACTGGAACCAAGATGCTGTACAGCTTCAACAACAAGTTATAGCTAGCGGAGGAGGTCCTCCTCCTGCTGATGCATTTACGATCAACGGTCACCCTGGCCCAAACTACGTTTGCTCTGCCGACGGTGAGAGATTCCGATTTTTTTGTTAATTCAGTTGAATTTATTTTACTTGAAATACAAATAATCTACATGTCAGAGTCAGATATGAATATGTATAGAGATGACAGTCGACGGGTTCGTTTTGGATAATTTTTTAAAAATTAAAATTATAAAATAACGTTTTTTTTTATAATTAAGTTTGGAATGGACAAGGTTTACTTGAGGCCTAACTCTGATAGAAAAGTTGGACCTCAGATTGGTCGTTTTGTCTAATTTGTTAAAATTAAAAGTATAAAATAACGTCCTTTTTTAAATTAAGTTCGGACTGAGCAGGCTTACTTAAGGCCTAACTCTTCTAGAAAAGTTGGACCTCAGATTAGTCGGTTTGGATAATTTTTTTAAATAAAATATAAAATAAAGTCTTTTTTAATTAAGTTCGGGCTGGACAGGCTTACTCGAGACCTAACTCTTCTAGAAAACTTGGACTTCAGATTGGTCTGGGCCTAATTTAGTCCATGGACTGGTCTATTAAAAATACCTAATCGTTTTACTTAGAAAAGTTGAACCTTAAATTAGTTTGGGCCTAATTTAGTCCATAAATTGGTCTATTAAAAATACTTAAATTTAAGCCGTAGGTCAGCTCATTTTCATCTCTAAATTTGTATAGATTTTCAATACCTGTTTTATGCAGCAATTCACGTCGGTAACGTTAAATAGGTATTAATTTTAGGCTAAATTTGAAAAATTAAAAATTAAAAATTTAAGTATTTAATTTTATTTTTTTAATTTAAAATCGTAAAATTGAGTAAATTTTGAATTTTTTTTTAAAAGTAAACCCTTGAAATAATAATAATTTATTATGTCTCTACGTTTCGCACGAATTTCAGATTTTTACAAGATAGACGTAGTCGCAGGGGAAACCTACTTGCTGAGGTTGATACACGCAGGCTTAAACACGGAGCACTTCTTTACAATTGCTAACCACAAATTAACAATCGTCGAAGCTGACGCTAGCTATACTAAACCACTTACCGCTGACCATGTCATGCTCGGACCCGGACAGACCATGAACGTTCTTGTCACCGCCGATCAACCAGTTGGAAAATACTCCATGGCCATGGGACCTTACATGTCAGCTCGGGGTCTACCATTCCAGAATATCTCATCCATTGGCTACTTTCAGTATTTAGGTATTAAGCCTAATAGCTTATCATCCCCAGCTCGATTGCCTAGCTTTAACGATAATTTGGCTGTTCAGACAGTCATGAGTGGCCTGAAAGGCCTGAACACTGCTTCTGACGTTCCAAAAGAAATCGACACCAACCTGTTCGTCACCATTGGACTGAATGTGAATAAGTGTCAGTCCAGAACACCACAGCAGAACTGTCAGGGACCTAATAACGGGACGTTCGCTGCTTCCATGAACAATTTCAGCTTCGTGAAACCTACAGTTTCAGTGTTGGAAGCTTACTATAAGGGACTCAATGGTTATTTCACTGAAGATTTCCCTGAAGCTCCTCTTAGGTTCTATGACTTCGTCAATGGAGCACCTAACAATGCCCCTTTTGATACAAACTCAATGCAGGGGACTAGGACCAAGGTGGTTGAGTATGGTTCGAGGGTTCAAATGATTTTGCAGAACACTGGAACTGTCACCACTGACAACCACCCCATTCATCTTCATGGTTACAGCTTCTACGTTGTTGGTTTTGGTAACGGTAATTATAACCCTCAATTAGCACAGTTCGATCTAGTAGACCCTCCAAAAGTTAACACAATTGCAGTTACGGTCGGTGGATGGGCGGCTATTCGATTCGTTGCCGACAACCCAGGTAAGGATAATCCTGTGCCAAAAACAATCTCAGGTCAATGAAATACTACTTAATGGTTTAGTAGGCTATGTACTGTTTTTAATTACATTCATTTGATATGTATAGGGGTCTGGTTCTTGCATTGTCACTTTGATATACACCAATCATGGGGATTAGCAACGGCGCTGATAGTGAAGAACGGTGTGGGACCTCTGCAGACACTGCCTCATCCTCCTGCAGACCTGCCTCACTGCTGATAATTAAACCTTAGTTTCGGATTATTAGTCAACTGGAAGAAATTTAATCAGATGTGTTTCTCTTGTACCCGATGTCCAATTCAGAAATATTTTGGCTCATCAAGTGTGCAGTACACATTGCTTTTCTTCCCCTTTCTGATTGAACAATTTGTGGGTGTGAAAAACTGAAGATCGAAATAGTTAATAAAAAGGGATGAAACAGTTTAATTTAATATTGGTTCAGTAAACTAGAAAGTAACTAACTTCAAACATCACCAGAGTCCAAGTTCAGGCCAAATCTTATCGTAGGATCATCAGATTATTGCTGAGACATTAATTGCCTCCTAAGCCTATGATTCCCTGTCGGCTAAGTTCCGACCCATAGAAAAGGCGCATTTGATCTGGACAGAGTCTCAGAAAGGTTCGAAGAAATAGACATGCCTGTACGATAACATTTGGCTCTTTGCTAATCTGCAAACTTGCAGAGGGGGAGAAAAGAGAAGATAATACATAGTGTCTATTCTATTTTTCTCTTTGGACCTAAGCCCTTAGCCATGTGATTGACAGGGATGAGTAATAAAAAATCAATGAGAGAAGAATGAAGTTATAGAGAAAAGAAAAGAATCCTTGAAAGGTTATGCAATTTGGTATACATAACTAAGACCGCTAACAAAGGATTGGTAGTAATATAGTACAATATTAGGTCTAATCAGGGAAGCAGCACCCAGAAACTCTTTTTCTAAGCAGGACCCAGAAACTCTATAATGGAATAGAAAACGAATATAAGTTTGATATATTCAGCAACAAAGTGTTGAACAAATTTTGGAACTTGTTTATCTATCCATATTAGAAATGTGGAAAGAAAAAATAACCATCCAGTCCTTCCCTTCGTCGCAAAAGTACATTTCATGATCATTCACGGGGAAAATCAATCAGAATACCTCTGATCCTTAATCATGATCGATGGTCCACAAAGATTAATACTTCTGATAAACATCACCATGTTTTTAGTTTGACTGGTCTGTTAAAACTTCCCACCCTCCGTTCCCCCATTGTCTAGTGGTCAAGTCCTTATATGACCAAAAAAGAATGTATGTCAACTCCTGTAGGGTGAGCTCAAGGATTGATCCTCTCTTCATACCAATGCATTTCTCCGTCAGCACTTTGTTTCAAGGCAAACATTATCCTCTTGTCAGCCTTCAAGTTCAAGTAATCAACCTGGAAATTGAATGTTTCAACGAAGTCAGAAGAAAAAGAGAAGAAATATGATAAAGACATGTTGTCTGAGTTTAAACCAACCTGATCTGGATCTAAAAGCAATAGACAAAATGTTGCCACTGGACCTGATGAAGGATCAAGAGTGAGTTCATGTGGCGATTTGTCACTTAGACGAGGAAGACCTGGATTTGGCCCCAAGTACTGCAGTCTTGATCTTACAGAACTAGCAAACCAAGATTTCTCTCTTTGCTACATAATTGATGACAAAAGTTCAGAAGAAAATAGACCAAGTTTCAGATGAGTTAAGACAGGTAAAAACTGCAACCAAAGCAGGAAATCCCTCTACATTATCCTAAACAATCAAAACCAAGATGGGATTGGGACCCCGATGTCTGGAATATACAGAAGATATGATCTTTAATGGACTACCAAGACAGGATCAGAGAGCTATTAATTTATTGTTCTCTCATTTCTCCTTCTCTCAGTAATCAGGATAGATAGACATTTAGAAACCGGCTTTTATGTAATAGCAATTCCTTTAATCAGCATCTAAGCTTCAACAAAAGTTCATTAGAAAAATCATACTTCTACTCTTCTACAGTATAGTTATATCAGAACTACTCCCTCAAAAATTTGAAAGAATCACTGATCAAGGTAGTCACAGATACCTGAAGCTTGGCAGGATCAGAGTTCGAAGAATCAATAACATCAACTTTTCCAGTGATCCGGAATTGCTCCCAAGAATCAGTGAAATACCAACATATCTTCAACAAAGTGAAATTACGTTTCAACTCAAACATATAATGACAGAAACAACCAAATTCTGAAATACGCTCCACCATGTAAACGAAATCCACCACAGCAACTATCAGATGAAAGATACTAAATAAAATTGTTGGCATGTGCATTTCACCTCAGCAAATGGACAATGCTTTAGCTCATCAATCTGAACATTCAGGTAAAAACAAAAGCCATATAAGTTTGCAGGAAGATCAAAACTAAGTGGCAGCAATTAAAGAGCAAAAATTGAAGAAAAGAGAACCTTGCGAGTTCTAGAATCTGTGTTGATTTGAATCTTATCACTGTTCTCTTCAAATCCCCTGCAAAAGTCACCAAAATTTTATTCTAAAATCCCCATCAATAAATTTCACACAAAATCAGAGACATGGAGGAGATGTGAGAGTAAAAGAGAACCTGAAAACAACAGTGCGGTTTGAAGGCCTCCCATTAAACCCAATTGTTGCCTGAAACCCTCAAAATCACAAACACACAAAATTAACCAAAACCTTGCCATATCGTGTCCCTTCTATGAATAAACTAAATCCTACAAATGGGCACCGTAAACGTACCATTTGGAAGTAGGACGAGTGTTTAACGTGGGCGTTTGACTCTAATGCGCTCAGAATCAGCTGCTTCCATGGACATTGACCTGCCATTGCTGTGCTCGCTATATCCTGCCAGAGCTTTTTGGGGTCAGGGTGAGGGTATAAAATAAAAATCCGTGAAATAAGTTAGCATTTTACAGACCAAAAACGACGTTGAAGTTGCAACATGGCCAAGTTGTGGCCTAAATGCATCATTAGATTGATAAGATCGGATTATATGAATTAAATTCAAAAGAATCTTAAATTTGGATTTAATATAATTTGATTTGTTAACTTTAAATCAAGTTAATCTAATTTTTATAATTACTAGATCTAAAAAAAATTTGCAACTTTAAATTAAATTAAATTTGAATTGAATTAATTTACAATCTTCTTATAATTAAGATATTATATCTTAAATAAGAATCTTATATATAACTCATTTCATATCTTTTTTTAATGTTAAATTACCAATGTTTTAAAAAATGAACTAGAAGTTAAACTGATAAGACAATAAGTTTAAGGTTTTAAAGATTCAACTGATATTAAATCGTCATAAAATTGGCTAAAGATTAAATAAAATTAAAGAATTAAAATATGATTAAAAGATATTGTCTTTATATATGGAAGAATTTGAAGTTTAATCGAAAAATATTATTAAAATAATTTTAGTTTATAAGAATTTATTAATTTACAAAATTTGATCAATTAATTAATAAATTGATTAACAACCAAATTTATTAAAATAAATCAATCCAAAAAGTCAAAAACTGAACTGAACATTGAATAATTCAAGGTTTTTACGATTGAATCGGTTGAACAAATTTATCTATATCGGACTAGCTCTCATCCATATCAAATTAACTCTCATTTAACTCATAATTAATACGAAGTTATTTGAGTTACTTAATTAATCATCGCTAATTTGACTTAAGTTCATAAATCTCTATTCAAATTTTGTGAACCAATAAAGAGTTATGAAAGGGATTGAAAAAAAATTGAACTAAGTTAAAGTGAATTCACATATAATTAATATATTACATCTTATTCCAAAATTTTAAAATAATATAAGTTGTGAATTATAACTCATTTTATTTTTATATATCTTTTTAATATAAGATTACTTTATATGTAAATTTATAACATTAGACAAATTAGAGGAAGCATTTAATTGAGTTTGATTTTTTTTAACATCCATATTAAAAAGAAAAAGGTTTGATTGATATAAGTGGATGATAAAGGTTGCATGGGTAGCATCATGGGAGGTTGTATGGTCAGACATTATCTACACGTTGCACGCATGAAGTCCAGATATCTTAGCCATGTTAAGCAATAAGTAGAGTGTTTTTAGGAGTTGTGAGGTTGTAGACCTATAGCATTATTTACTCGTATTTTTATTCATTGTATGTTATTTGCTTCCAGTTGAATGGGGTGTTCCACGATGCTTTGTGATTCCTCGTTTGTAGCAGGTGGGTGTACCACTTGTAATTATCTTGCTATTTAAATCCTGTTGTCAAGGAAATAAAGGAGTAGACGAAAATTACAGCAATTATCTTCTTCTGATTCTCTTCTCTCTGTCAAAATTCTAAATTCTTCTATCAGTGGTCTCAGAGCCAGGTTTCGGCTCAATGGGAACACGACAACAAACCAATGCGGAGTTCCGAAATGAGGTCCAAGAAGCATTGGGGAGTCACGAATCGTCATTCGATCAAATACAGCACATCCTTCAGACCTTTGCTTCATAAACGCAAAATATTGAAGTTACGGTGACACAACTCAAAGAACAATTAGAAAATGTTAATCCATTTGCTCCTGGAGGTAGCAATCAACACACCACATCTCATTCCAACTTCATGCAAAACAATGACCATCATCCACCACCTCTCTTCCAGCAAAACACTAACAACGGCCAAACATCCCCATTGAATCCGATCACATGTCAAGGAATGTGTCAAGGAGTGTCTGTAACTATACAGGGATACTGAACAACTGCAGATTTTTTGGTCTTACCTTCAGCAGCGTGTCCCATCGTTCTCGGAGTCCAATGGATGGCAAATCTTGGGCCTATTCAAACAAATTATAAAACACTTACCATGACTATCAAAGACCATGACAAATCCATTGTTTTTTCAGGGAATGAGACAGGGAGAAGCTAAACCACTTTCAATAAAATAATGCAATTTACACTATGGAACAGCTTTTCTTTTGCAGGTACATGAAGCAACCCATCAACCGCAAGGTCAAATCCACCCACAAATTCAAAAATTACTGGTTAGTTATTCCCAAGTGTTCAAACAACCCCAACAGCTTCCGCCCATTCATCATTAGGATCATCACATTCCCTTATTAAATGGGAGCAAACCCGTTTCGGTAAGGCCATATCGTTATCCTTTCTACCAGGAAACTGAAATTGAAAAAATGAGCTGCTAACCACAGG
Source organism: Erythroxylum subrotundum (assembly GCA_027563845.1). Taxonomy (NCBI): domain Eukaryota; kingdom Viridiplantae; phylum Streptophyta; class Magnoliopsida; order Malpighiales; family Erythroxylaceae; genus Erythroxylum; species Erythroxylum subrotundum. Next base: position 18,277,916 of record JAOQMQ010000009.1, on the reverse strand, counting down.
ATTGATTCGACTGAGCCGCAATCCCTTCTCTTCGCCAGTTTTATTAGTGAAGAAATTCGATGGAAGTTGCCGATTCTGTGTGGATTATCTAGCCCTCAATAGAATCACAATTAAAGACAAGTTTTCGATCCCTGTTATCGATGAACTCTTGGATGAGTTGCATAGGTCCATGTACTATAAAAAACTGGACCTTCGTTCCGGATACCACCAAGTCCGAGTCAAAGAGGAGGATATCCACAAAACTGATTTTCGAACTCATGAAGGGCACTACGAGTTTATAGTAATGCCATTTGGTCTCACCAATGCACCGGCCACCTTTCAAGCACTATTGAATGAGATTTTTCGACCCTATCTTCGAAATTTTATTTTAGTATTTTTTGACGACATATTGGTGTATAGCAGGTGTTGGGAAGAGCATTTGTACCACCTTGAAGTTGTCTTGCAGGTTTTATAAAAAAATCAACTGTTTGTCAAAACCAGTAAATGCCAGTTTGGAGTTACGAAAGTGGATTATCTAGGACATGTCATATCAAGCCAAGGGGTGGCGGTCGATCAGAAAAAAAATTGAGGGGATCTTGGCGTGACCAACACCAACTACCCAGAAGGCAATCCGTGGATTTTTTGGTTTCGCTGGATACTACCGAAAATTCATCCAAAACTTTGGCATCATAGCCGCCCTACTTACCAAGTTATTAACCAAATAGGGATTCACATGGACCAACGAAGCAGAAACAACCTTTCAACAACTGAGGAAAGCATACCTGATTTCAGCCAAGAGTTTGAAGTAGAAAGCGACGCTTGTGGAAGTGGACTTGGGGCCATTCTTTCGCAGAAGCATCGGCCCATAGCCTACTACAGTGAAGCATTAAAGGGTTTAGCACTACACCTTTCAACCTATGAAAAAGAAATGTTGGTCATTGTCAAAGCCATTCGGAAATGGCAAACATATCTCTTGGGTAAGCCTTTTATTGTTCGTACTGATCAACGGAGTTTAAAATTTTTGTTAGAGCAAAGGATTACAACACCAACTCAAGCACGATGGCTTCCAAAATTAATGGGATACAACTACCGAATTGAATACCGAAAGGGAAGGGATAACCAAGGAGCTGACGCATTATCACAGATGGGTGAATATTACATGACCACCATTACTCTGCCTATTCCTGAGTGGTGGAAGGATCTCCAAGAAGAAGTGCGAACAGACACTGCAAATGCAACCGAAATTCAAAAGCTACCAGCAAAAAGTGTTCAAGTCAAAGACGGTGTGTATTTTTACAAAGTTAGGATATTCTTATTGGCCAATAGTTCCTTAATTCCCTCACTCATGGCCGAGTACCATTCTTCTGCCACGGGGGCCACTTCTGGTATCACAAGAGTTTAGTCAAACTCAAACAACAATTTTATTGGGTGGGGCTGCGACATCACATAAAAAAATTCATCCAGGAATGTTCAGTATGTCAACAAAACAAATATGAGACACTCAAGCCTCCTGGACTATTGCAACCACTTCCAATACCTGACAAAATTTGGTCTGATATCTCTATAGACTTTGTAGAAGGGCTGCCATCATCCAAAGGGTTCACAACAATTATGACAGTGGTAGATAGACTAACCAAATACTGCCATTTTGTTCCCTTAAAACATCTTTTCACAGTAGTAGGCATAGCAAATGAACTTATCAACTATGTGATCAAATTGCATGGTATTCTGAAAACCATTGTAAGTGACAGGGTTAAGATACTTACAAGTTCTTTTTGGAATCACTTATTTACTTTACAGGGAGCCCAGTTAAAAATGAGCTCTAGTTATCACCCTCAGACTGATGGGCAATCAGAGGTGATGAACAGGATGCCGGAGCAATATCTGAGATGTTTTATTAGTGATCAATTGCGGAAGTGGGTTGACTAGTTGGCTTGGGCAGAACTCAGTTACAACACCGGTTATCATTCCACCACTAAATTCACACCCTTTGAGTAGGTCTATGGCAGACCGCCCCCATCATTGCTCTCCTATGTTCCTGGAACAACCAAAGTCCAATCCGTAGATGATTATCTCAGACAACGAGCAAAAGTATTGAAAGAACTAAAGCTCAATTTACGATTAGCGCAGGAAAGGATGAAGCTCCACGCTAATAAAAAGAGAAGGGCGGTTGAGTTCAATATCGGCGATTATGTTTATCTGAAGCTTCAACCTTATAGGCAGACCAGCGTTGCCTTTCGAAAATCTCTAAAACTTTCTGCCCGATTTTACGGGCCATTTGAAATTTTGGAGAAAATTGGGAAGGTAGCATACCGATTACGCTTGCCAGAAGGAGCTCAAATTCATGACGTCTTCTACATTAGCTTAATGAAACGACATCTGGGAGAGCAACCAAATACCACAGAAGACCTTCCTCCTGTCACTGATGACTCATATGTTCTACCTGAACCAGACCAAAATTTGGATAGGCGGGTCATTCAAAAGGGGCAATACTGACCTTACACAGAGGTCTTGATCCAATGGAAAGGCACCACAGCAGCTGACACAACTTGGGAAAACCTTCGAAGATTTGCACGGGCGTATCCGTCTTTTTTCCTTGAGGACAAGGACAATTTGGGGAGGGTGGAATGATAAGTGGATGATAAGGGTCGCATGGGTAGCATCGTGGGAGGTTGTATGGTCAGACATTATCTACACGTTACATGCATGAAGTCCAGATGACTACACGTTGCACGCATGAAGTCCAGATGTCTTAGCCATGTTAAGCAATAAGTAGAGTGTTTTTAGGAGTTGCGAGGTTATAGACCTATAGCATTATTTACTCATATTTTTATTCATTGTCTGTTATTTGCTTCTAGTTAAATGTGGTGTTCCACGATGCTTTGTGATTCCTCGTTTGTAGTAGGTGGGTGTACCACTTGTAATTATCTTGCTATTTAAATCATGTTCTCAAGGAAATAAAGGAGTAGATGAAAATTACAGCAATTATCTTCTTTTGATTCTCTTCTCTCTGTCAAAATTCTAAATTCTTCTATCACTGATTTGTTTGGATATAATACTTTTAATAATTATAATCTTTACTAAATTAAAAGATGAGTTTCATCCATAAATGTCGATGAAACTTCAATTCTTAATTACAATACAAAAATCGTCTTAAGACTCTTGTCACGAATCATTTGTACAATTGAGAAAAATTATAATTTTTTAATAAATTTTTTATCAATAATATTTTATAAAATTATATTTTGATTAAATTATAAGTTAAATAATAATTTCACTTAATTTATATGATTTAAGGAGATTTTTTAAAAATTCTATTAAATTTTATGAAATTTTTAAAAGCTAAATCATTATGTTTTTTAGATCTTAACAATTTGATTAACATTTTGAGTATAATAAAGGAGGGAAGTTTTATGAAGTTTTATGAATGCATTTACTACTTAACCATATTCTACATTATCCTTAGTAATCAAAATTTTAAAGAAATTTCTTTTTAATTAATCAAATTATAATGGAAAATTTAGAGTTTAGGAATTAGAATTTAAAATTTAGAAATTTGAGGGTTTAAGATTTTTAAATTTTGGAGTTTGTAAATTTTAAAACTTAGGACTTAAGAGTTTAATATTTAACATACAAAATAATGAAATAAGTGTTGTGAAAGAGAACAAACTTTAAGGATTATAGTGTCTATTAGGAATTTAGAGTTTGCAACAATGCATCAGCCACACTATCATTAAAACACAAACAACCTTTTAAATAGACTTCATAATGCATAATAGAAAGGAAACAAACTCCGACTATTTATGGAATCATGCCTAACGTGTAGTAATAGCAAAGGAAAAAATAAGCAAAAAAAACATGCATGACTAACTAATTCTTCTCACGTAGACAATATCATGTGCCTATAATTTTGGATCACTTCTCAACATTTCCCCTTTATCCAAAATTGCATACACCAAGCTTGGATCTTGGATATTCATATTTGCTCCTTATTAACGATTATGTGAGGTTATCTGTAATTTGTTCCTCAACATTACAATATTGCAGCATGATTTTTCCTTCAATGACAAAGTCTCTAATAAAATGCGCCCCTATATTGATAAGCTTAGTTCTTCCATGGTGCACAAGATTCTTTGAAATTGCTATCGTTGTTTTGTTATCATAATATATCTTTGTGGCCTTTCTTTACTCGTGTCTAAGTTGGTCTAACATTCTTCATAGTCAGATTGCTTGGCATGTCGTTGCAGTCACTGCCATATACTCAGCTTCTGAAGATAATAATGCGATGGTAGCCTATTTCTTTGAGCTCTATGACACCATTCTTGATCCTAGATCAAAAATGTAGCCTGAAGTGCTCCTTCTGTCTTCTATAGATCATACTGAGTCACTATTTGTGTACCCAACTCGCTCATAACAAATCGTATGTTTATACCATATACCCAAATCAAAAGTTGCTGCAACATAACACAAAATCCATTTTGCAACCCCATAATGATGCTTTATAGGAGAGTGTATAAACCCGAAAACTACACTCACTGAATGAGAGATCTCGGGCCTTGTGTGAGTTAAATAAATAAGACCTCCCACTAAACTCCTGAATAGTTGTCTATTCGTTGGTTCAGTGCCATCTTTTAGCTCCAATTTTGGTTCATATTCATAGGTGTGCCTGCCACCTTGCAATTCACCATATGAAACCTTTTAAGCAAATCAAATGCATACTTCTTCTGAGAAATGAAATTTTCATCCTTGACCTGCTTCACTTATATATAAAGAAAATAGTGCAACAATCCTAAATTTGGCATTTCGAACTATTTCTTCATGCTTATTTGAAACTGATCAATAAATGAAGAGGATGAACTCATGCAGATCATGTCATCTACATAGAGGCTGACAAATAGAATATCTTTTCCTTGCTTCTTTATGTAAAGTGTAGGGTACTTTTGCTTCTCTCGAAGTCATTCTTAATAAATTGGGAGTCTATTCTTCTATACCATGCTCTAGGGGCCTACTTTAACTCGTAAAGTACCTTTATCAGCTTATACACTTTCCCTTCTTCACCCTGAACTTCAAAACCTATAGGTTGTGCAACATAAACCTCTTCTTCTAACTCCCCATTCAAAAAAGCAGAATTTACATCAAATTGAACACCGGCCAGCTTAACAACGCCGCAAAAGCCAACAATATTCTTGTTGTTTCAAAGAATGCAACATGTGACAATGTGTCTTCATAATCGTTAACATATTGCTGAGAGTACCCCTTTGCCATTAGCCATGCTTTGTGCTTCTATATGCTTCCATCTATATTGTACTTAGTTTGAAACACCCATTTAACTTCAATCGTCTGCTTCTCTTTTGGTAATTCTGATAGCTCTCATGTGTCATTCCTCTCAATTGCCATCAATTCCTCCTTCATAACTTACTTCTATTCTTCTTTCTGTATAGCTTCTTCAACTAAACTCAATTCAGCCATCTACGAGGTTTGAGTTGTTTTGTAAATATCTTTCAGGGATTTGTATTTTTTACAATGCCTCTTCATCATTTGAGCTTGAGGCTTATAAGGATGTTTCAATGCTTAATGAAGTAAAGTCTCTTGATGCAGCAGGTGTTGATGCAAGCGATTCATTAGAAGTGTTATGAGGTTGATCACCATCAATATTCCATTCTTCTTCTGAGATCAATTCCTCAAATTGAATAGCTCCTTTGTTTCCTTCTCTCCATACCCATCTTCCTTCTTCATTGAATACCATATTTCTATTGACAATGATCTTATTATTGGCAGTATTGTAAAACTTGTATTCCTTTGAGTTGGTGCAACAATAAGGCCTTTTCATCTAGCTTGTTGCACATCTGTAAATTGATCAGCATGTAAGCAACACATTCGAAAATCCTCAAGTGACTCTCCCCAATTATTCTTCCCTTCCAAACTTTATAAGGTGTTCGATGTGGAACTACCTTTGTGGGTGAAATATTTAGCAGATAGATTGTTGCAACAACTACTTCTCCCCAGAACTGTGACGATAATCCTTTCTATTAAAGCATACTTTGTACCATTACTACAATTCAATTTTTGCGTTTAGTCACTCTATTTTTCGTTGGCATGTATGAAGCGATGAGTTCTCTATAGATGTCATGTTTTACACAAAATGAGTTGAACTCTTGTGACTTGAATTCTCCTCCTCAATTTGTTCTCAATACCTTGATATGCTACCAACTTTGTTTCTTCTTCACAAGAGCTTTGAATTTCTAAAAGGCTTTAAAAGTTTCAGGTTTGTTTTGCAATAAATATATCCAACTCATATGTGATTATGATTGTCAATTAACAACATAAAATATCGACTCTTTCCAAATGTCTCTATCTTCATTGTTCCACACAAATCTATATGGACTAACTCCAAATTGTTTGACACTCTCCATACCTTTTCTATAGGGAATGACCTCCTACTTTGCTTTCTTGAAATGTAGGCTTCACATACTCCAAGACATCAAACTTGGGTAGACCTTGCACCATTCCTATTTGTTGCAATTGCTTTAGTCCATTTAAGTGAAGGTGACCATATCTCCAATGTTATAGCCTTGTTTCAATGTCTCCTTTGGTCACCATAGTACACTGTTCCAACTGTGAAAGATCCACTAGAAATAACTTATTCTTTGTATACTCACTTTGGCTACAACTTGACATGCTTTCTTGCTTTTAATTAAACATGATGAGATATCAAACGAAATTGAATACCCACATAACATCAATTGTCCCACACTTAATAAGCTCCGAGATAAACTCGAAACAAAGAAAACATTATGAAGGTATTTTATTTTACCATTACTATTCTTTAGTGCAATTGTGTTATTCCCTTCAACACAAATCTATTTATTGTCTCCGAGCCTGGCGCTCATTTTGAAAGTTTCATCCAAATCTTTGAAAATCGTCTTAGTTCAGATTATATGATTTGAGCATCCATTATCTAGGAACCAAATGTTTTGTTCGATTTGCTCTTGTTTCACCATGAACAACCTACACTCCTCTTCATATTCTTCATTCTTGGCTCTTGTGCATAATTCTCCTGATTTTGTCTTTTCCAAAAGTTTGCTTGATGTGACTATCTCATTTGCAGTAATGACAGTGGATTGTCAGCCCGAATCCTTTAAATCATCCTTAACTTGCTCCTCCTCTTTCACGACCTCTCCCATTAGGCTTTTTGCCATTATGATGCATCATTCCTTCCATTGAAGAAGTCTCCCCTTTTATGTGAAAGGCCTTCTCATCCATCTTGTAGCGCCCCCTTACCGTAGAGTACCCACCGGAACACCTGTAGGTCATTCCGATACATATCCTACGATAAGAGAGAACTACAGACAAACACCGCTATACTCCACATGGCATCACAATAATAAAACAGTAATAGTAAATGGCAACTTTTTAAAACCAAACTGTGTTCCATTTCATTACATCAAACTCAGTAATTTCTACAACTGTTAGTGTTCTCAGTCTGTACAATCTTCCAAAAACTTTACACAACTACTATATACAATAAGATAAATGAGCAGTCCTAACTAGAGGTCATTCAAAAGAATCCCAGCTGACCGACCTGTGAGCCATAGCTTTTCATGCATATTCTTCATTGTGAACAGTTGAATTTTTGCACATGAAAAATAACTGTATAAGCATTCATGACATTTCCCGGTATTTAGGTCTAAATAAAATTTTACTGTGAATAATGTGGAAATTGTGTTTGAAAAATTTATTGGAGTGATTTTTTGTGTGATTTATATTTTAAGGGAATTTTAGGAATTTTTCTGAAATTTTTCGGGAAAATTTTTCGGACCGAAAAAATTGCCAAGTGGCGAACTGACTGGTTTTCGGTACTGAAACTTTCTGTCAGATGGTACTGGATTAGGTTTTGTGAGTATTGTGATTGGAAGCAAATTTAGAGATTTTTGTGATTTGAATTGACTCAAGTGATCTTCTGGAAATTTGTAGAGGAAACAATTAGCTTAAAAATGGTATATAGCATGCTATTTTTGGACATCAGATTTGGGAATAATGAATTTTCAAAAACTGTTCTTTCCATTATTATATGTTTAATGTGGGGAATAATGGAGGGATTAGGATTGTGTTTTGTTTCTGACTGGATTCCGGACAGATGGTCCGATGAATTGGGAGATTTGACATAGAAGTGTCTTTTATGTGCTGATTGTCAAATTGC
>JAOQMQ010000009.1:18242587-18253189 GCA_027563845.1 Erythroxylum subrotundum | reverse complement strand
ACAACATAATTAAATATTGTAAATTTATACAATTACAAAATAATAAATGAATTACATCAACTCTTCTTATTATACTACAAGGGCATTTTTGTCATTAATACTGTTTTTTTTCTGTCCCTTGCAACCAAACACATTTCTGTCCTCAGGACAAAGATAATTTTCTCTGTTCTGTCCACTGCAACCAAACATCTCACTGTCTTCAATTCTTGTTATGTCCTGTCCTCTTCTGTCCCGTCTCGTCCTGTCTCTACCTGTTGAATATGCTAACCATACGGACAGTTAGTGTACTTGATTGCACAACACACAAGTCAAACACGTTTTTATTCATCTTTGTGTTACGGATTCAATGAGAGACCTAAAAGAGGAGTTTGGATCTTCTGACCAGTATTACTCTGTCTTATTTTATCCATTTGAATCTTAATTATTTATTTATTTGGGACTCGTATAAATAGACACAGAGCTCACATAAATAAATGGCTGAGATTCAATGGACAAAATAGAACAGAGTAATATTAGAAAAAGAATCCTTACTCCTAAAAGAGAGTGATTCCAAACTAAGAACAGACACAGGATTGGTTCAAAATGGGATCCAAAGTGTCTTTAAACTTGACGTGGGCTGCACCAGCTATCTCCCATATTTTGCACGTAAGTTAATGAGCACATCGTCATCAAAAAACTTTCACTGACAGTGGTATCTAATCCACACCCAGCGAACTTCTTCCCATGACGTTTTCTATATATGTATCTCCCTAAATGAATCATTGCTTCTCGCAGTTCTTGTTCCTCTTGGTTTGTTTGAACATTCCTTTTTGGTTCCTTTTACGTTTCAGTCGAGATGCAAGGTGAAGTCTATCTTAAACCAACCTGTACTGGTCTTCTTTCAAATGGTTCCGAGTTTTTTAAAGTGAAAAATAGCAGGGAAAAGTTGATAAGAGAATTCTTGATAGGTCGAATCAGACCTGACTACGGCTTAACAAAGAAGGATTTGCCAGATGGGGACTTGACTTTCTTGTGATATCCCAATCCAGGGTAGGACTAGTTCTGTCGATGCTGCGTTACCATCACCATCTTCAACCAAACAAGGAAAGTTACAAGACATTCCAATCTTACAGGTCTCTCCTGAACGTTTTCTTGAAGAATAAGAAAGAGTTTCATGTAACAGAACAGAAAGATGGGTTTAGGGATTGAAACAGAAGTGAATGATTGTAACAGTACCAGAAACTTTTAATGAAAACAAAGCCAAAAAAGGAAGAAACAAAAAAAAGTTTGCACCTTCAGAGGTTTGTCCAGAACTAGCTATAGGATGTTTCAGTTTCAGGTGAGTTGAATGGTGGAAATTACAACCCGAGTCACATGGAAAATAAGGGTATAAGCATGAAGTCTTGGTCTATAAAGATTGATATAGTGGAGAAAAGAAAACAAGAGCAGAAAGCAACGTAAAGGAAAAGAAGAGATGATGGGGTTGGCAGTGAGATTCTGTAGGGTGCGAACCCTAAAGAACTCGTAAAAACACACCAACTGATTACTAATGTCAAGCTGTCACCGTCACCAGAATAGAAAAGGACACTATTTGGGTCCCACGACTTTCGCTTTTGTCGGCTCTTGTCGGCCTCATTCCTCTTCCTTCCACCTTCTCCTCCTCCGATACTCACTTCCTGCCCCTCTCATGAGTACATGTACTTGAGTATTGTAGAGTCTCATTTTTTAAAATCTGAATTAAAGTTACTATTCTCTTATCTAGTTCTACAAGTACTGTATATGCAAATAACAAAGGGTTGGGTGGTTTAATTATTGGGCAAGCAAAGCACAGGAAGTTGCCTCCAAAAGCAGGAAAAAGATGGCTACACAGTAAGAAGGATCTTTTGACAAATTGCAGAGTGAGTTAGCAAAAAGAAATGATAATGAGATCTTATCTTTTTGATGGACCAAACAAAACCAAAAACCCTACTTTGTTTTTCTTTTTTCTTTCTCATCATGTGTGGTCCTGAGGACGAGAGCAACTAGAGAGCTGCTAGTGTGACAAGATGGAAGGAAGAACAAGAATCAAAAACTATGGCATCACCATTACAAGGTCAAAAAGGTTAAACCCACCACAGCACGTACACACTCATGATTCCACCCACAACAAATATTTAACTAGTGTAGCTGTGTAGGGATTAGTGAAAAGGAAAATGTAAACGTCAGACAAAAAGAATTCCTTTCTTCACCTTCCTTCCTTCCTCCCTTCCTAGAAATATTCCACTTCTCAACTTTTTAATGCTCAACTCTCTCTCTCTTTTTCATCTGCTTAAAGTGAGTCTAGCGCATAAAGCCAACACACGGTCAAATCTAAAACACATTCCTTTTCCTGCACTAAAGGCCTGCTTTGGACAAAGGAAAGGAGGTGAAATCCTTCACTCTTTTCTTTTTTATCTGAAGTCATCAGTTGCTTTTGTTTCCTTTCTCTTCTGAATTATATTCATGGATGCTGCTTCATGGCCACAGGTGGGTTAACGTTTTATGTTTTGTTGTTCTTCTAGTTACTGAGAACTTGTAAAGGTTAACATGGATCATATTCTGCTTTCGTTTTCTTGTTCTCTAGTTGAGATGTTCATGGATGGTGAAAGTGCATGGCCTTGGAAAGATAAAGTTAAATTTGTTTGTTGAAAGTTGAAACCATCAAAGGACTGCACTTTTTCTTCCTTCACCTTTTTGTTTATTCAAGAACTGATAAAGGAAGAGAGAAAAGTTGGCGTTTGTTATTATCGTTGCTCTTTTTCTGAGTTTTCTCTCCTGTTCTTTATAGTTAGTGATGAAATAAAACGCGAAATTGTGTGGTTACCTAAACAAGATTAAAATTTTCATGTTCTATATTGGTTCTCACTCTCTAGGGTTTTCAGGATATTAAAGTGGCAAAACCTATGGAAGAAATGGGATCCGATACTTGCACAAGGCCTGTGTTAGATAGAAAAGCAAGGCCACAAGAGCAATTGAACTGTCCAAGATGTAACTCAACTAACACCAAGTTTTGTTACTACAACAACTACAGTCTTACACAACCAAGGTACTTCTGCAAAACTTGTAGAAGGTATTGGACAGAAGGAGGGTCACTAAGAAATGTTCCCGTCGGTGGAGGTTCAAGAAAGAACAAGAGATCGTCTTCACAAGCATCATCAAAGATCCCTGATTTAAACCCACCAAGCCTTTCTCAGTTTTCTTCCCGTCAAAACCCTAAGGCCCATGAAGGCCAAGATCTTAATCTGGGGTTCCCTACTCAAGGTTTAATACCTCATTATGTTGAACTCCCAAAAACTGAAGCCAGCAAAGATCAACATAACAACACTTCCCCTTCTTCTTCTTCCTACAATTCATCTCATCTTTCAGCTCTCGAGCTGTTAAGGACTGGAATCACTTCAAGGGGTCTGAGTTCTTTCATCCCAGCACCGATGCCTGATTCACACACACTGTATTCTTCAGGGTTCCCTCTGCAATTGCAAGAGTTTAAACCAAGTCTTGGTTTTTCCGTTGATGGACTTGGCCTTGAAAATAGATACAGTGGTGGTCATCAGGAAAATGGAGGAAGGAACATTCCGTTTCCTTTTGGAGGAATGAAACAGCTATCGAGTCCAAATGAAGTTGATCAGAACAAGGGGCAAGGAACATCAGGTGGATATTGGAACGGCATGCTTGGTGGTGGATCGTGGTAAAATAAAGGAAAAATCTTGATCAAGGTTGAAGTAGCTGGTTTGCCTTTTTTTTTTTTTCTCCCCTTTCTTCTGCTCTTTTGCACATGGTCACTTTGTTCAGAATTGTTCAGGTTCAGGACAACTAACATATAGAATATAAAATGGGTTCTTTGCTTTATATATGGGTATATACATCTCCTCTGTCCTCTCTAAGCAGTGTATAAACTATAAAAGCTAGAGCTCATTTGGTTTGGTTTCAAAAGGGGTTCTTGGAAAGCATACAATGGTGTGAAAATGAAAAGGAATCTATAGAAGAAGATGTGAATGGTCTGGATTCTCACTATTCATAAATTCTTCTATCGGGGATATAACACCTGCAGTATTGTATAAGTTGTGTGAGTTGCTTCGGTTAGATTTGGACGCTTCAAAGAACAATGTTCTTCGTGAGTCAGTGAACTTATGTGGTTACTGTTGAAGGTTCTTTTTTACTTTTTTTTCTCCCAGAACCGGTGTGGTGTGTCAGGTCTGACATGTTATTCATGTCAGTAGATGAGATTCTTCTTCAGGCCATCAATGCACTTTCCCCCTGGAACAAATGCTTTTAAACATGTCCCATCTTACAGAAACTTTCAATTCACTCTGGATGCAATTTCTGAGGCAATCCAGGGATCATGCACTTACAAAACCAGTTTACCTGCTCCAACTAAAACCTCACCTAATTTCGCTTTATGAAGTCGTCCACCCAATTTAGAGAACTAACCCTAACGTTGTTTCATCACCTTGCATACATACGGAGTCTTTTTATATTACAAAAACTTGGAAAAATCTGGCAAGCCCACCTCTCTTGGGACCCTCAAACATTCCTCTGAGCAAGCGAGCTAAAGAGATTATCTCCTTCACTTTGAGAATCCTATACAAACACATGGAAGTCTCCATTTTGCGCTGTTTATTTTATCTTTGACCGGAATGTGATGAGCATGGTGGGCTGTTACAAAGATGTTTTTTATTTTAAATTTATCAAAAACTATTTTAGCATTGTTACACTTTAAAAAAACTATTTTTGAAATATTAAAATTACTAATTTTATAATATAAGAACTAACACAGGTTATCTCTAATAAGAAGGCACAAGGGAATAATGTTACCAAATTACGTGAGCATTGTTACACTTATAAATTGAGAGATTTTTCTTATTACGACTTTTAGGTTCGTGAAATAATTCAGTAATAAATTTTAACAAATTTGATAAGTGATTGAAGATAAATAAAGATTAATTGTAGCTCAGATTTTAAATATGTTGGTCAACATATAAGCACTTATTTTCTGTATGGAAAATTGTCAAATAATTGGTAGATCATATATTTTATATAAATTAGTTAATAAATTAAATTTGAATCAAATAATATTTATAAATCTTAATTTATTTTAACAATCAACCAATTATTTTTATTCAAGATTTTAGATGAATTGTAATTCTTTTACTTGACTTGAAAATTTGTGAAAAAGACTTGGCATTTTTTTCAATTAGATGACCTTTAGAGACCTTAATCAAAATTATTATGAAATCAAATTACAATACTAACAACAATTGTCACTTACAAATAATAAATACTTTTAAAATAAGTAAAACCACAGCTAAGATTCCTGTTTTTTCTTTTTATCTTTTAGTTGTTTATAAGGGAATTCGAAGTCTTGCCCCAGTCATTGACCTTACGAAGACACCAATTTTTTTATAAACTAATTGAACATGGGTGTCCATAGGGGGTCGCATACATTATCCTTTTTGACAAAAGGTTGTGTCATAACATAACAGGCAGATTTTAAGGTCTCTCAGGCAGACATCTAAAGTGGTTCTTGCCTCCAACTAAGTGATAAACGAATTGGTCAAAAAGGAGAAGAAATGGAATATTTGGACGTAAATTCATGTATATAAACAAAAGCGAACTTGGTTCACACGAAAAGAGAATGGCTTCATCCACTGAAGACTCAGACAGTTGGGCCACCTCAATGATAAGCTTTTGGTGGCACCGATTCATACCAACCTGTTATGCCTTTTTGCAAAGTTCTTCCTTTATTGAATTGAATTTAATACGTCCTCTCAAATATGTGCTTGCATATACTTTTTGAAGTTCAATCATGACAGCCTTTATCTAGTTGTGCAGCTGCATAAGAATTCTCCATCTAAATCGGTTAATGAACTCTGCAATTTATGAAACTGCAGTTTTGATTTCAATATGAAGCAGTCTTGTGCAAGTTTTTTTAAGTCTCATACTGTTATTGACCAAAATGAAAACCGACCATATGGCTTTGTAGTCTTCAGCAAAGAAGTCCAGTCCAGCACGAGACATTTGAATAAATAACATCTCATGAAAACCAACTCTCAATTGAAAAAGTGAATAAAAAACAAAGCATAAATCAGCTGTTGTAATCAAAATGATTGTACTCACATGTTACTGATCAGTGAAGACAGTAAAAGCAGTATGTGATAAACCAGACCTCAGAGCTTATTACAATTTCCAGCTGTACAAATATAACTCAGATACACTTATTTTTTTCAAAGTCTATGCATACTTTCTAAAAGAGTAATTCGCCCAAAAACATTACAGATTCAATATCCTTCAACTTCCATCTTCTATACATGCATATAACCTTTACGCATATTGCAGAAGGATCAGGGGCTATAAAACATGAGTTTAAACAGTAAGCCTGACTCACGTATCTCCATTTATTCCAAAGATTCGCACCTTATGCATATTTGGGAACTTGGCAACAACAAGCACCAACACTGCAAGAGTGTTGAAGAAGAGCATCGGATGTTGGTAGTCAGTTGTGTGTGAAGCTATCAGGTACCTAGTACAGGTAAATGCAAGTGTAAACTCTATCGGCCAAACCATGAACAAAACCAAACTCAGAAATAATGCACCCACATGTCAGAGATAAACAATCTAATTCAAGAAAACAATGTTGTACCGACAGACAATCTTTTTGTACATGATACCTGGAACTTTTCGGATGTCCTGTTTTTCTAATTGGGGGTTAAGTTGTCCCACACCTAGCCTCACTGTTTCTCTCATTCTTAAGACAAAATGTCCACAACAGCTCACCAAGACTCCCCTAGAACAGGGGAAGACTACACTAGATCAAAATTATGCACTTGTGAATCAACGAAATATCAAGTATCCTAATGAGCAACGAAACACTACTTTTTCCGCAGGTTTTTGCCAATAAGAAAAGTTCTCACTGCTAGAGATATTAATCCCAACTACTGAACCAGCAAGGAAGAACAGCATACTATTATTAGTAATCTCAAGATGAGCAGAAGCAAGGGTTGATACATTAAATACATGGAAACAAGATTCCATAGCCCTATAAATATACTAAAATATAAAATAAATATGCTCAAATATAAAACCCAAGAAAAGAAACATACCACAGATAACAATTAAAATACCAAACTTAACTATCAAATTATCAGAAATAGCCACGAGCTAACTAGAAAAGCACCATCCACATCCTTGTGGAACTCAGTGCGTCAGTAGACAAGTTGTCACAGATACAATTCACAAAATGACCCAACAAAAAATGCTCAATTGTAACATGGTTCATTGCATGCATTTATAAAGTTGGTACACTCTATGGCAAGTTGAAAGAAGAAATCATGATATGCTTACATGACTGATGACGTAGAATGCATGTTTTAATGCATGATGATAAACAAGGATTGAGATGACCTTGAAAATGTGAGATTGGGGTTGAAGCAAACACATAGATAAAAACCAAGTATTGAAACTTACAACACCAGAGGTACAACAGTCAAAAACTTTCTGTTGCGTGTAAGCTGCTTTCCATTGTCCATCTGTTCCCACCACGTTAACCCATTATAGATACCTTGGTCATCTCCAAATGGAGTTCCTTTCTTCCAGTGAAAGAAGTGATAAGTGATCTGAAAGTCAAGCATGATGTTTTAAACATTGTTCAGTGCAAAATAAAGCATTGAAATGAAAAAATAGCTTGACTACCTACACTTTTAAAGCGTGATAATTTGTTTAATGCATAGTTCACAGAATCATCAATTAATTATTCCAGAAAAACTACTGTTGAACAATTTTTAATAAGAATATACACAATGAAAAAAACCGGAAACAGCACTTGTGAATGGGGGAGAGATTTAGCCTGATAGCAGCATATTAGGTTTTAGCTAATAAGGTTGTGATTAACTTCATATGGATTTGAGTAAAGTTGAATAACCTTAGAAAAATTATCCCTGAATAAAATTTAGCTGTTTTCTTAAGCCAAAACCAGCTAAACGTAGCTTCATTGAACTAAAAGTCACAAAGACACATCTTGCCGATCAATACCAGCAAAAGAAATGTAGGAACAGTAAAGCAATTGAATCATGAAGTCACGGACTACCTAGCTCATTGAATAAAAGGAATGGGTATGCATGACCTGACCAAGTTAGATTGTTTCACTTGGGGGATCCCATAGATTTCATCTAGGTGACTTCAGGTATGCCTAAGATGCTTACTTCTAGATGCAATTCATTCAAGGTTATTGCCACATATTTGCAAACAAAATGATATGTACTAATAGCAAGATCACCGGCCGCATTAACCTTCTAATAGCAAATCAACTTTCTAAATCAATTAAAGACCCACAATAGCACCTATTTGAAAGAAGGAAAAAAAATACAGAAACAAAATACCAACAACTAAAATGGCAACAACCACTCTTACGGATTAATTCAAGCAAGCACGAATGCTTCATAGTCCTCAGATTTTTAAACAAAGCAGTATTAACTCAAATTTCAATCATTCCAGATGTTACTTTTAGCTTGTTTCCCCATACTAGACTTTCAAAACTTGGAATTAAAAATATCCCAAATCAAAACCCTCGAAGATTAAACACAAAATCTCCCATGCAAAAAATGAATAAAAGAAGAATTACTGCAAACAAATTAAACGAAAAACGAGAAAAGGAGAATCGAAAACATACAGCAAAGTGGGAGAGATTAACAAAAGTCCAGGCCATCCCAGGAGAGCAACCAAAGACGGAGAGCACAAGAAGCCAAGCGAAGAACAATATAAGTATGTACGTCGTCCAAACTCCTGGGTACATGAACCACTCCGTGTTCCGATTCAGATCCGTCGGAGGCACCCATTTCACATACAGATTCGCCATCTCAAATTTCTATCCAGTTTCTGACCTTTGATTTTTAGGGGATATTCAGCAACTAGTCGCGATTATTTATGCAAAGGCCTCTCTGATCTCAAGCGTCTAATTTTATTCTTTTTGTCAGACTAATCAAGAAGAAGCATTTTAATCATATTTCGGGATTTTCTATTTATCTAAATACGACAGCGTATTGAACCTTTAATTTACATGTAACATGACAGCGTGTAGCACCACCCGCGGAGACAGCCAGTGCAAGTGGCGTGGGTCCGGTCTACATACAGACAGTGTTATTGTTAAGTACTAACCAACGACAAAAGAGTGCGTTTTTCTCATTTTCTTGTTCTTTTCGCATGTCTACGCCATTAAGTTTTTATAAAAATTTAAATAAATTCTTAAATTTTTGGTATTTATAAATTTATCGTCAATATTAATATTTACTCAAAATAATTTTATAAACAAAAATTTCATTTATGATATAGAATAAAATTTATTCTTATAATTAAAATTTTATAATATAGAATCTTGCCAATACTTTTAACATATCTCTTTATTATTTTTACGTTTCTTCAAAAAGTCGATAATTAGTTCAGTTCGGTAAATAACTTATTTATAACTTATCATTTATTTTTTAGTTGAATGAATTGGTATTATTTGCTGTCAGCTAATTGTTGATGAGCAGGTCTTTGTTTGCTATTACATAAAATACAAAATTAATTTTACCTTTTCATCGATTTTTTTTTTGAAGGAACAAAATTAAAAGTTACAAAAAGAGCCGTGGGAGACAGATCTCAGTAATATCCTCGCGGAGGACCGATAGGCACTCGGCAGGGGCATGAAGTAGTGCGGTAATACCGATGTCAAAAGTCGCTGCAGAATTGGCGAGCCAATCAGCACAGCAATTACTCTCTTGGTAAGTATGACGAGGAATCACAACTCAATTGCGATTGAGAAGCTCGTTGATGTCCAGGATAAGAGGGTTATGCGACCGGGAGCAGGTGTCGGAGGCTGACAGGAGCTGCATCACTAGCTGAGAGTCAAACTCCAAAATAATCTTGCGGTGGCCTAGGGCCCAAGCCAGCATTAGCCCATAAAGGACGCCCCAAAGCTCGACATAAACCGAATAGCACCAGCCGATGTTCTGAACAAATTCGCCTAGCCAATTGCCGGAGCTATCCCGAACGAGGCCTCCCGCGGTGGCGATGAGAGTGGAACGTTTACTGGCCCTGTTGGTATTCAATTTCACCCAACCGGGTGCCGGTTTACTCCAGCCTATGAGAAGCTCCTGACGGGGAGGACGACTTGGAAAAGCTCGGTTGTGTCAAAGCTCTGCGCTCCAGATTCGGCAGACATGATCCAAAATGAGGTGTCCTAGGGAAGATGGCCACGCGAACTAAGGCTCAAACAAAGAGCTGTTGCGTCAAATCCAAAGGAACCAACACGCGTTACTAAAAATAAGAGGCTAGTCAACAGTAGGGCCGCTTGGTTGCCACCGCAGGTTGGTGTGAAGCCACTCTCGTTTAGTTTCATCGATTTTTCAAACTAAACGAGAGTGGGAAGGAAGTACCTTAACTAGCCATCGAAACGTACCTAGTTCAAACGAAATTCTTCTTGAACTTGGAACTTGGAATTTGTTAAATCCAGTGACGGAGCTACATACAAACTTGGGGGGCCACTGGGCCCCCTAAGTTTTTGTAAAAAAATTATTTTTAATATATATATATATATATAAGAATAGAGTTATTTAAGGGTCAGTGGTGTACTGG
>JAOQMQ010000009.1:18222902-18236205 GCA_027563845.1 Erythroxylum subrotundum | reverse complement strand
CCCGACGTGCCTTCTTTGTTTTGCAGGGATCTCAACGTCGAAGTCATTACCGAAAGCAGTCAACTCATGGATCCAAATGGCAACGTTCAGTTCCGTCAAAATCAGGCAGAACTACATTCCAGAGTTAAGTATATATCATCTTACTTTAGATTATGATGTCAGGTATAAAAATGTTAGTGATCATCCTTGTGATTAACTCTTTAGTATTTAATCTACTTTTAATACTTTTTAAGATATTTAAAATAAAAAATATAATTCTTTTTTTAAGGTAAAAAATATGGAGTTTCTTTGTTGTTTAACTATTTTTAAAAAACTCTTAATATTTAAATTTATCAAAGATTTTTTTTGTGATTATTATTTTTTCATAAAAATCTCTTCTCTTTTGTTAAAAAAGTAACAACCAAAAACACATGACATAAACAATATATATTACTAGTAAAATCTTCATAGCATCATGATTCAACTCATCTCATAAATGTGAACTAATCAAACTCGTTTGAGTTTGAATGGTTCAAATCGAGATCAAAAGTTGGATTGGATTGCTGAGTCAATAACATTTAATTGGTCCACGTATGCTCTTCATACCACATGCATTGTACTGCTTTTTTTTAACAAAAATTTAAAAAAGAGGTTTTTTTTCAAAAAATTAAAAACCATAAGAAAACCATAAGGAAATCCATTTATTTTAGAAAAAAGGTCCAAATTGTTCTTCTAATTTTAAGGTTCTTTTTTTCTAAATTAACTTCAAACTTCTTAAAATTCACTCTGACCCTCGTTTCACCAACACAAAAGTTTGTGCTACATATTTTTCCCTTGTGATAACGTAACAAGCTGAGGTGAATTTTTAATGTGTAATTACTGAAATAATTAAATCGTTAATCAATTCGCAGACTATCCACAAATTTTTCTACGCGCAAGTGAATAATAAATCACAACTGCAAAATAACAAAGACACCGACGTTTGGTAACGCAGTTCGGCACACTTTGCCTACGTCTGCGGGGCCCTCACCCAGATTAATTACTTCCACTGAAGTTCACAAAAATTACAAAAGATTGATCTATCCAGTATGACTCAATCTATGTAACCGACCCACAACCTAAATACCCGTGAAAGATTTTCACGACCGACTCGTGTTAACCTCGCCAGAGGATTTTCTTAACTATTTCTATCCAAAAGCAAAGACAAATAAAACAAGAACGCAACAATTTCAGATATGAAATTCTTCACCAAAAAGCCAAATTGATACACCAACAATATATGCACTCATCTGTGACAAAGTTTATTTTGTGCTGCAATTATCAATCAACTTCAATGGCCCAGCAAAAACAGAAACGCTTCACACTTCGTGGACTGCTTATTATAAGTAAACCATTAAAGAGAGCTGCACCAAAGACGCCAACAACATCAGCTTAATAATGGATCAAAACGAAAACAGAGAACAACAGCCCCTCTAGCTATTTTTCATCAACAGTTTCTCACACAAAAAAAATCAGAAGTAAGTGCGTAGCCACCACAAACAAACGCACATGTCACGTGAGCTACAAAGATCCCAATCAAGCACGTACACTGCTAGGTTTTGATAGAATCCTAGTCAAACTTGGGCTCATTAGATTCAGTCCCACAAATACTCTGCTTATATGGTATATGCCTCCAAGTCACATTCCATGCCATATCCAATACCGAAATTACAAATTCAAAAACCCAATTCCGAACAAAATCTCCAACACGCAATTACTGATTTAAAGCAAATCTTCAAGATATATGATATGTCCCATATCCAATAAAAATGCCAAAAATAAAAATAGGTTATATGTAAAATAAATCCTAACAATTACCTTATTGTCCTTTAGGCTTAAAGTGTTTTATAAATAGAAATAAAATGAAACATAAACATAAACATAAACAATGCATTTTGTCATCAGATGCAACTCACAATTTTATAAACAAGAATGAAAGCATAACAAAATCATTTGCGACAGAGGAGGGAAGGGAGATGTTAGTGACAATGAACAATTAAGGAGTGGAAGCTTGTCTGCATGTTATCAGAGAAGTGAGAGGCACTAGATTTTGGGTGATTTGACCAGAGTGAGGTAATTTCTTTCCTAATTTATTGATACTCTTTGGATTTTTTAGGTTTCAAGATCTAAGGAATTATTGCAAATTTATAATTTTATTCATTATGTGATGGAAAGAGTATTATGAAGAAATCACAAACAAGAGTGTGATTGTACATTGTTTAGGATAACCTTTGTTGGGCAAAATTTTGGGTGAAATGTTTTCCATTATAATCATTGTAATCTGTGTAATGTAATGTGTGTAATTGATAGTGTATATGTGATTATCAATTGTGTGGCTTTATCTCAATCTTTTTCCTTAGTTACCCTTTTATAGGACTATTTGATTGTGCTAAATATATGTTTTGCAAGGAGTTGTTAAATGCCCCCAAAGAATTTAGAGACTAGATTACAGGTAGAAGCATCACTAACATATTTTTATGTTATGATTTTTGACCATTAGAATAACTCCTTGTTTGTGAAACTTGGGTTATGCTTAAAGTTGAGGGTAATACCTTGAAGTATATCATATATACTATTTTGCAATAGAGAATTGTCGAAGTATACTGATTTATAGTGGTTAGGCAAACTCTTGCCTATGTCCACTTCAAAGACTTTTCTTAGAATTCTACTACAATTCTTCTTTTTAAAGAATAACCTTTGTAGATCTTTCTCAGTAAAGAGGAATCTTTCTTCCAACCTCAGCTATGATTTGAAGAGGGACCTCAATTTTACTTGTATTACCTCCAAATACAATAATATATTGCCCCAACCAAATATTACAACTCAAAATAACTCACCTTATCACTTGATAACTCCAAAATTGCTTACTCACACAAATATGACACAATGAAAATCAAATGATTGCAAACGCTTTGAAATATGTGTATACAACACTCAAAAACCTTCTTGATGCTACAACCAATGAGAAAACATCTCTTTATAGTGTTTTGGGACCCAAAATAGCTATTGGAGCAAACAACTAACTATTACGACGACTATATTTGACGCATTGGTCGACTAGTATGCATTTATAACATTAGATTCACTAGTTGTTTGAATACTAACTTATATTGGTCGACTAATATGACATACTAGTCAATCATTACATCAACTAGTGTTATAAGACATTCCCAACCTTTCATATTTAATAACTTTAACCTATATTGGTTGATTAGTCACCCTAAAAAACATGATTTTAACACTTCCAAATGCTCAAAACTAATTTGTTTGATCCAAATATGATTAAAATGCTTCTAAAATGGTCCCTAAAAATTAATTGAAAGATCAAGAGGCTTTTATACTAAAATCAAAAGTTTCAATGTCTCTTGATGAATGTAAAGACTCATGATATGAAATAAGATAAAATGATTATGCATGGTGAGCCTTTTGAATAATCAAATTAACAAAGTGAGCTTATAAATAATAATACAAAATGTGAAATGACTTTGATGAGCCTTGGATCTTCTTTTGTTCTTATTTGATCTTCATTTCATTGGTAATCAACTTCAATTTCTCGTTATCAACTTCATATACTATATTCTTGAGTTTACAGCTTCATTTTGTTCTAATATTGCTTTTCATCAAATTAATAAACATCTTAGTATTAATTATGTTTTGTTAATATCAAAACATCAAATGGAACCTTCCTTGGTTTATCAATATTCTCCCTTTTGATGATGAAAAAATATTATGCATAAAATACAATATCAAGAACAAAAGCGATTCAAAATCAAAGAAATATCCATACATATAGATAATATAAATTTACTCAAACATATCACAAAGTGTAAGAATACAAAAACGATAAAAAAATCACTCTATTTAAATTTCATTACTCCACTTGAATGTCATAACTCCCCTTAGATTTAATATCACCAATCTTTCGTCCTCTTTTTGGAATCATTAAAAATTTAAAAACTAATGTGTCATACATCAAACTAACTTGATAGATCGATATAATGTACTTGATTAAGAATGATAAAATTTTTTACTAAAGAAATTTATTGAATTTTTAAGAAGCCAAAACAAAAGATAAATTTTAATAGAAACATTCTTAATTATGTCTAAAATGAAAAACCCCAATTTCGGTATTGTGTCTAAGTTGAAAGATTCAATTAAATAATCAATGTCAAGTTCTAACAACAATAGAGATTGGAATTCTAATAAATAAAGGCATAATTGCAATATCCAATAATCAATTTCGTAAAAGAATGTATAATTTTGAAAGCTCCAAAATTTCAAAAGTAGAACATGAATCCTAAAACACATAAATTAAAAAAAATTAAAGACGTATTGATGTAATTGAAAGGGAAATTTCTTTAGGTCCTTTTAAAATTTAACTATAAAGGCATCAGCTTTAAAAGATAACTTTTAATTGAAAAATCTCCAATTTGATGTAATTTTAATGAGAATTTTATGAAATGGGAGGTTATATATTTTTTTAAAAAAAGTGAATTGTTTGCAATTTAGAGGATATAAACATAAAATATGAGTATAGAAGAAAAGAGGTGGAGGAGATATTAAAGACAAAGGGAGTGGTCAACCAATGTTTGTGTTTATGAGATAAACAAACGTAAGCAGTGGAGGCCTGGAAGAAAAAAAAATGGTTTATATTTAAAACACAATCTATTAGACTTCATTGGTCAATTAATATATGTTGTTGGTTAACCAATAATTCATAAACTTACTGGATAAAATTTCTTAGACAAAGGGGATATTGGTCGACCACTAGAAAATATTGATCAACTAATGTACATAGGTGATCGACCAAAGGAACAACCATACTCCTTAAAAACTCACTGGAAAGATAAATGAATGTCAAATATTAGGACATTGGTCGACCACTGAAGGATATTGGTATACCAAAGTAACTGTTTAGGTGACCAAACAAGCAACTAGAAAGCCAACAAACTGACTGGAAAGCAAAAAGAGGTGAGTTTTGAAGATATTGGTTGACCACACTAGGATATTATTAATCGATTAGTTAACCAAAAAGTTTAAGGAACCATATTTGAAACTTGAAAAAAAGCATCAAAACTTTAACAAAATACTATTAAAACACGTATCAACCATCAAAATATTAATCAAAGAATTTAATCCCATAAAAGGCCTTATAAAAAAGAATTCCTATCAAGCAAAACTAATTTTCCTCTAATTGAACAAAATTTGTCCTTATTCAAAATTTTAGAGAAATAATAACCCAATTGATGTAAACTTTAACGTAGTAACCTTATTTTGCATACAGTATCTAATTATAGGTACTAATATTCATACTATAAGAAAAATGAAGTTTAGCGACGAAAATTACCGATGAAACATCTACACATTCCGTCATAAAGCTAAGTTAGCGACGACATTTACCAACGGACCAAGGCGTTGGAGAAACAACCGTAGATAATAATTTGCAACGAATCACAAAATGTCTAATGTGAGCAGGAGTAAGGATGACCATAGAGATGGCGTACGTGACGGGGGCGAGTTCGTCATTTCAGTTGGACTTATGTCCAGAGCTAGGACCGAGAGATTCAAAGAGGCTCTTTATGCGCATGTGGGCTAACTTATTGAGAGGATGAAGCTAGCCAAGCCTATTGGAGGAGAGCTAGTTGGTTCACAGCCCAAATTGATCCACTTGTCTCAAATCTTTGGACCAGATTTACTTGGAACTTGAAGACCATTGCGTTGGGCTATTCTTCGTCATTTGAAGCCCAAGAGGAGGCGCGCTTATGACCAGACTTAGCGCCTCAATAAGACCAGACCTTTAGGCGCATGCTTATGATCTACTTTGGACTTATTTATATTTTGGGCTTCCATGTATTTTAAGCGCTAGTATTTTAGCATTAAGCATAGGTATAAATACTTATGTTTTAGGGTTTTGGAAGGACTTTGATCATTTTTTATTTCGTGTGTGCCGTTGGCCATATTGAGAGGAGAAACCCCTCTTGTTCTTATCAACTTAGGAGTTGAACATTACTTATCAACTGAATCAGATTGTGGCATGATTTTGATCTTAAACAACTTTCTTGGTTTGTTCTTTACCCGTTATCTAAGTTGCTCGAGACACGTTCTTCGTGAGGTCTAGTAGGTAAATTTGAAACCCTGCGTATCAGATTTAATTTTGGTTAATTCGAATTTACCATCTTCTTGTTTCCTTGAATCCGAACTTTTCCATCTTTCAATTCTGTGGAGCGCGTTAATATCCGTCTCAACTTTACCGATAAAAATTTTGTGTAACCGTTAGTGAATATACTGACAGTTATTCTGTGCTGTTTTTGGTTGATAAAGTTACTGACGGATAAGATATCTCCGTCAACAAACTTACCGACGAAATTAGTTATTTCGTCGGTAAGTTAATGTTGTCATTACTGACGGTTATTAGTTATCCGTCAGTAAATCAAACAGATTTTATCGACAAACTTTGTTTTTCTATTTAGAAATTTACTAAAACTTTTTTTAATTTCCCTGCATTAAATTTTTTTTGATGATGTTATGGTTGATGGATAATTTAAACAATTATGAGTTATCTGTTGATAATATTTTGATTTGTTTCAACATTTAATTTGTTAAAACAGAAAGTTGATTGATGATATAAAGTAAAAATTATCTTAATTGATAATAAAAAATTATTTTGTACATAATAAGTATTTGTAATTCATACAAAATGACTATAAATACACTTTTCATTTGGTGACCGTGGATGCTCATATTGCTGTGATGAGGTGTTACGCCTCCCCTTCAACTCATCCACCTCATCACGGAGCTGAGCTATGTACTCTTCTGTTGAAATCTTTCTTTAATAATAATATGTCTAGATCATTCATTATAGTGTGAAATGTGGACAAATTGTCGAACTCAATATTAGTCCAATTGCTCGGTAGCTTCTCTTGGTGAAGAGCCATAAGACCTCTTCTTCTTACTTCAAAGTAGCTTCATGAGTGCATAGTATGTGAATCAATCTTCTTAAAGACAATATCTCTATCATTCTCTTCAAAACTCGAAGTATCTATCCTCATCATTAGTATAACATCTTTGTTTTCCACCACTCTGATCATCATTTTCATTAAGAAGCCCCCAGGTAACCTCAATCCCATCAAAATTATCAACAATCTCCTTTTGGTCAACAATGGAATTCATCAAATCCTCTTGTTTTCTAAATTTTATATTTGTTATTCTTATTTTTAGGTCAAATCTTGCTAGATAAGCATATGATTACAAATTCAATGAGTTGGTTGTGATCGAAATAGCCACACGTCATCAATAAATAGCTTAACTTATTATTGACATACTCTTTAACTTCTCATGAATCAGTGCCTTATAAGTGCTTCGTAGTAGCATCATTATTTATCAATGTAGAGAAGGAGGCACAGTAGGAAACCAAAGAGGACTAGGATGGTAGCATCCCTGCATATAGTAGGATAATGACTATCATGATTGGTACGTAGTTCTTAGAGTCTTAAATATAAGAATAAACAATAATTACTTTTTTGGTCTCCTTTGTTTAGAGAACCAAATATCAAAATTTCCTATGGTATAACTACTACTAAAATCTCCTTGCCATATGAGACTTATTTATATGAAGCGATTCTTGGGAGGCAGACGAACTATAACAAGAAATTGATAGATCAAGACTAGATGGTACATCTAACCATATGATATTGATATGTTAAGATGAACTATTAAACAGAAATTTTTTTAGGAATTATCATTATAGTGATCTTTATAGTTATCATGGCGCATATAAACTAAACTATTTATACATACTAACAAATAATTTATAATATATATGAATAATGTAGTTAATATGAATTACCATATCTATATAGCAATTTTAAGTGCTATATAGATTGAATCTAATTTCAAGTGCTCAACTAAACGAACAAAAAAAAACACTAAAATCAATCGGTAAGCAAATGTGGATTTTTAAAAATCATTTATCTTATATTGAACAAAACCAAACCTTTAGAATCCTTCTTCTTTTTTTTTGGTTCAATTTATTTACTAAATAGGATATAAAAGAAGAAAAAAGAAAACCTGTTGAGTCAATAAGCCAACGCATAT
Source organism: Erythroxylum subrotundum (assembly GCA_027563845.1). Lineage (NCBI taxonomy): Eukaryota > Viridiplantae > Streptophyta > Magnoliopsida > Malpighiales > Erythroxylaceae > Erythroxylum > Erythroxylum subrotundum. Next base: position 18,228,093 of record JAOQMQ010000009.1, on the reverse strand, counting down.
AAAGATAACTTGAACTCACCATCCAGTTATTGCAAATTATATAACGAAACGACAATGATTCTAAATAGTAAAAGAACTAATATATGCCACGATACAATTGAACAAAAATTAATAACATAAACAACATTAGCAACAAAGCATACTTCGAATAATATCCCATTGCCGCAACTATATAAGAATATTGTATAGAACAACTTATGCACGTATTACACCCATCCTATTGATTAGTTCGTCATTTTCATTATTGTTTGAACTCACATAATTGATTTCTCAGCTACAATCCCGATAAAGCAGGTCATGAAATCTGGTTTATGAGAAGAAGCAATAACCTTAATAGCTATAGACATTTAAAACAAGGAGAAAACCATTAAAGAACCCACTCAAAACTTTCGTCGAATACTTTAAAGGCATAACAGATTCATCTCAATTAACTTAAGCAAATCATGTATTTTTCCTTCCTTAATGTTTTCCAAAACATTGCAAATACAAATACACCATAAACAATCCAAAACAAACACAAAAATACCTCAAAAACGTCGAGATTCGAACATATATGCCAACATAGGTTATACAAAAAATCATAGAGAACAAAGGCTGAATGACTTACCTCTGTCGAAGGACACAATGACAGTGGTCGGAGAAGATAAGCAAACACACACGCCGACGAGAAGAAGACAAATCGATGACAGAAAAATGAAAACGAAAACGCAGGGGAGAGGGAGGGGGGGTCTTCAAGTAGGTTAAATGCGTAAGAAAATGACATCGTTTGGTGTTAAACTAAACGACGCCGTTTTTGTTATATTAAAAACGTTGAAGTCGAAAGAAATGATGACGTTTACTCTAAAATTTACTGACGAAAATATTTTCATTGGTAGACCCAAAACTTTTTTATTCCGCCAAGCATTCTCGCCTCCTTTACTGATGGGAATCTTCTATCGTCGCTATATTCCGTCGAAAAATTTACTGAGATAATTTCCCTCCATTTTTATCGATAAATACTTTTGTTGTCACAAAATGTAATCTTTCCTGATAATGTTACCTACGTAAAATTATTTTTCGTCGATAATTTGCTACGGTTTTGCTTCCGTTGGTAATTTTCCATCGGTAATTACTAATTTTCTTGTAATGTCACATTTTAAAAAACACCTTATTTATAATTCAAACCCAAATAATCATCACTAAGGATTTATAGTCAAATTGACACATAAACACAAGTAATCATATATTTTTAAATTATAAACTAATAATTACCTCATGTTGAACATTACTTATGAGAGATTTGGATGAAGATTCGTCTTAAATTCTCAATCCATTAGTGACATCTCATCCTTCTCGTCTTTCTCACTTGCTTTAATAATTTGAGAAATCTTGATGGTTAATTTTAGGAGTTAAATTCTCTGTATCTTACAACATCTTCAAGACTTTCTTAGAGGAAAAAAGGTTAGATTCATCAAGATAAAAGATATAAATTCTAAAAAATAATGCTTAATTCAATAACTACTATCTTACATACCATTTGTTCTTTCTTTTTTAATAGCCTTACAAACTAAGACAATCAATGTGTTTTAGGAAACCAAATAAGCTTGTCTCCTTGTTTGTTAGATTCCTTTTTCTTTTAAACCCATACTTTCAAGGATTTGTTTAGCATTCTTTATTTAAGAAAACAAAATCTATTTATATGTCCATATTTACCTCAAAAATGACATACTATTTTATATGAATGATGATGATACATCTGCGCACTTTTTGGACCTCTCTGTGTGTATACATGCTATGGATTCTTCATTTGGAAATTAAAGTTATTAAATGTTCTCTTAGGGTAGTGAAATGTCCTACGATTATATATGTGATGCCTATTATGGATAAAATATTGATGTATGCTTCTTTGAGGATAAAAGGTTGTAAGTGGGTTTTCGTATTTTCATAGAAGTTATGCCTATTCTTTCTTTGATAGTATTGAATTCTATGCCTAGGTTGTAAGCATGAAAGCGAGGTGTTTGCTCGTTGGGTTTTAGTGAATGTATCATGTGCATGTGTATGTTTGGATGTGGATGCTCCATGCTCATTTGTTATTATATGCTATGGTTCTTTATTATGTAAATATTGTCCTTTGACAAAGGTAGTTTTAGTGTTGGAAACACTTTCATATTTATATCCAATTCCATGTCTATCATTAGAATTCTTTTAAACTCCTAACATGTTTTCAAGTTTCTCACTTCCCTTTGTAAATTTAGATAAAGAATCCTTAAAAGCATCATTTTCCTTTTTTAATATTTTATTTTCACACCTTAATGCATCTAAGTCATGATTGTCATCAATAATAACATTTTTTGATGCTTTAATGTATATGTAATTAACTTTTCATCTTTTTACTCTCACTCATGCATATATCCAACTCTTTTTGAACTTTTTTTAGTTTGGAAGATATTTTCTTTATTTTCTTACTCATGATTTCTAAACTTTCTACTAATTTATTATATGTCAAATCAATATCATTATCATTATTACAAGAATTAGGGTTGGATGTTAATTATGTTTATGTTAACTCTATTTATTCTTATTAGTTAATATTATTATTTAGGGTCTTTCTTAATGTAATTAAAGCGTTCTTACCAAATGTTGAGTATAAAATATGTGTAAGGCACATGATCTAAAGTTTCAATTATAGAGGAAAACTACAACAACCTTTGTGCTTGATTTCAATAAATAATTGCATATGCTAAATGAATTAAAACAAGGTTGTGTTAAAGATTTGTTGTTATATCTTAAGGAGACATAGTGTAAGAAATATTTTGATGTCAATGCTAAATGTGACTGTGTAGATAATGAAATGAGCAAAGCTTTTAATAATTGTATCTCAGAGGCTAGGGTGAAGCTTCCTATTAACTTATTGGAGCATATAAGGAAGATGATGGTTAAAAAGATACATACACAAAGGAATTTTAGGGAGAAATGGGATAACAACATATCACCAAGTGTTATGATTGTGTTAGAGGAGAATAAGAGAGAGTTTTATTTTTTTTATTGACTAAAATGAATTTGATGGGTATAAAGTTAAATATGGGTTAGATAAATTTTGTGTGAGAATTAGCAATCATAATTGTATTTGTGGATATTAAGACCTAACAGGGATTTTATGTCCTTATATCATAGTTTTCTTTTGCTATAGTCATCAAAATTCATATGAATATATTGACAAATATTATAATAAAGAGAGGTACATGCAAATATACAAGTATTCATTTGAGCTATTTGATGGATCCAAAATTTGGCCTCATTATAGAGTTAATGAGGCACCAACACTAAAAAGAATGTTTGATTGGCCTAAAATTAGGAAGAAGAGAAATTTGAGTAGCCTAAAATAGGAAAAGGTACCAAAAATGGAAAGAGAATGACTTGCACTAAATATGGATATAGGAGCAAAACCAAAGATCATGCAAAAACTCAAATTTTCTATTATCATTTTCTTAGTAATGATTATTTTTCTATTTTTTTATATTTTCTAGGAACATCTAACTCCAATATTAGGAAACAAAAATATAGGGTCCATTTTATAAATTTAGCAGACTTTGCATTAATAAATATTACACAAGCACATCAAATGATTAGATAAGAGAACTATGGAGATCAAGAAAGTATACAAATAATGATTAGAGGAAGAGGAAGAGGCAGAGGTAGAGTGAGGGCAAGAGGCAGAAGCAAGAGTAGAGAGACAATTGTTAGTAGATATAAAGTACATTTCAATAAGTCAAGTGTCTTAATTTAGTACTATGTAAGTTAATCAATAAAGGGAACAAAGTTTTATTAGTGTTTAAATGTATACAAATACTAAATAACTATTGTTATTATCAGATATGAATATTAAGGAGAAAATTTTAAGATAATAAGGCAAGATAGCTTAAAAAGTTCCATTCTTGCCAAATCTAATACTTAAATTGAAATAGACTTTCTAACAAGAGGATTGAAATTAAATGTAGAGAATATCATCACTTCATTTCCTTATGTAATGAGAAAGACATAAAAAGAATAAAGCTTTTACAATTGGGCTTAAACTTTGAAATTGTTATAAATTTTGTTATTACTTATTCCATTCCAGCCTTAGTTAATGGGAGTTACCTGACATTAGATTTAGTTTACAATTCCAACTTTATATTTCCTTGTCTCTTTCATTATAAAATTATATTATTACTATTACGGGCTGTTTGGTAGAATGAAATAGCCATTATATTCCTAACATATTCCTGACATATTCTTAAACCTGTGTTTGGTTAAAAACGGAGACAAGAATAAGTAAGCAGCAGTAACAACTATTCTTCAAATTTGGAGAATAGACAAACCCGACCCCAACCCATCTTTAGCTATTCGAAGAATAGCTCTTCTTGTTGAAGACAACTTTGTCCTCTCATGTTCCAGCCTCCGAAACCTCTTGTCCTCCTTTGACGTTGAACAGTGCGTGCGATTGAATAGTAAGAGAATGGGATTGAAGCTCTTCGATGACGGTGACGCCACTGCCTCCGACATATCGAAGATACAAGTAGACAAGGAATTTGCTCGCAGGTACAACCACAATAAGAAGCGCGAGGATCTCCAGAGATACGAGGAGCTTCGTAAGAAAGGTTTGATTGACATAAGAAAGGTTTGATTGAAGAAGATACTGATGTTACTAATCCTAGCAAAACAAAGGATATGGAGTTCTTTAAGAATTTACTCAAGGTAAGGAATCATGACCCTTTTATTATCAAAATGGCTCTCTTTTTCTTTTCGATTCCGGCGAAGAAGTAGAAGAAGATGGGGAGAATAACAAGAAATAGTAAAAGGAGAAGGGAAAGAAAGCAGTTTATTTAAAAGATGTGGCTGCTCAACATTTGATAGAGGAAAGCCCTGAGTTTGATGAAGTTGAGCCACCTAAGGGAAAAACCAAGACTTATAATAATTTTAATAATAATAATAATAAATAAATAAATAATAACAATAATTAATAATAATAAGATTAAGAATAATAAAGTTCATAATAATAATAATGATAATAATAATAATAATAACATAATTAATTTTGTATAATAATAATAAGAAAAATAAAAATAATAAGAATAATAATAAGTAGAAAATTTATAATAATAATAAGAATAATAGAGTTAATAATAATAATAAGAATAAGAAAATTAATTTTGTATAATAAAAATAATAAGAA
>JAOQMQ010000009.1:18203784-18218881 GCA_027563845.1 Erythroxylum subrotundum | reverse complement strand
ACCAGTTATATTGAATTAAAAAAATTTCTCACAAATTCAAGAATGACTCCGAAATTGATAAAAAAAGGAAATCACATAAACTTTCAAATGTCTTATACAAACTCATGTTGACTTTGGACGGTCAAAAATGGAGAGAGAGTTAGAGATGACTTGAGAACCTATTTCACACGTGACAATCACGACGGAGGCGTGAGGAAGTGTTTTGAGAAACCAGATCCTCTGTCCAGTTTTACTCTGTCTTATTCTGTCTCATGGAATCTCAGTCATTTCTTTTGCGGACTCCATGCGGACCCCATATAAATAAATGGCTGAGATTTATTGGACACAATAAAACACCATAATATTGGACAGAGGATTTGGACTCGTGTTTTGAGACTTTTGGGTAAAGGAGGACGTGGTTTTAGAACTTTGACTTTTTTTGTTACATGGCTAAAGTACAAAATTACCCTTATATTTGTTGGAGCTTGTAGAATAAAGATTTGACTGACAACAAATGCAATGTTATAAAAACCAAATCGTTTCAACTAATTTAATATTTCGAATCTTGAATAGGCTATTTTTTTTGGTATATTTTTTTATTTTTTTGATTCAATTTAATTTAATAATTTTTATAATTAAAATAGATCATTTTATTAATTAATCATTTGATTTTTATAAACTAATTAGTTTTATAAATTAAAATAAACCGATTAATTTTTAAATAACAGTCTTCTTTTTAAATTAAACTTTAAATTTTTTGATGGGTAAGAATAGTCTTCTTCAATTTTTTTCAAATTCTTTAATTTTATTCAATCTTAACCAATTTTATGACTATTTAATACCGATTGAACCTTTTAAAACTTAAACATCTTGTCATACCTGTTTAATTTTCGATTTAGTTTTTAAAATATCGGTAAAATGAGAGTAAAAAAATTAAAAATAAGATTAATTTAGTAAAAATAAAAATTCGAGAACCAATGTACAGTTGAACTCAAAATTAGAGGACCAGTTTCAGCTTTTTTTGCCCTTTATTTTACCCTACTTTGTAGTACTCTCTTACCATCTATTTAGAAGTCAAACAAGAAGTCATTGAACTACAAGATTAACGTATACAGTAGTTGGTCATCAGTTAGGCGATGCAACTCTTTCTTTTTTTCTACAAAATCTAAAGAGTATGAAGTTGGAAGCTTTAAAAGATTCGTCACTTGCTAAACAAACTAATGAATGCCCACGAAAAGATTAGTTGGCTCAGAGGCATAGCCATGGCTGCACACATGGATTTTGCACTGACAACTACAAGTAATTTGATACAATGCGTGAAGTGCCATTGAACTGCAACTATCACGATCTGTTGCATAACTTATAATCCGTACAACAGAAGCAAGCGAATGAACACGTAGATTGGTGATATGCCATGTTCGCATTGCCCTTTTTAATTTACAGAGATAGGAGCTTGGTGGAGTAGTGGATGTTATCTTGCGATGTTCGTGACCTAAATTCGGACAAAACATTAGTGAATATGATGTAATGTCTTCCAACTTCGTGGGCGTGTGTATATATATATATATATAATATCCCGCACTATGTATGTATAATATAACTATCTCTTCGTTCTTAGACCTAAAATTAGGTCTCTCTCACTTATGTGGAAGTCCATTTGCAGACTGCTTATCAAGTGATGTACGGCTAGTAAGATAATGAAGCAGAATATGCGCCTTCTCTTTTCTTTGATAATACCTTTGTCTCATTCTATGTAACCTACATTTTCTCATGCACCCAACTTAATAACAGGTGCCATTAATTCCAATGTAACGAAAGCTTGCTTATCAACAGAAAGAAAAAGGTGAACCAGATGCTGGATCGATGTTTAGCAAGTTAGATAATCATTTTTCGGTTACCGATAATAATTTAGTTAGGACATCAGAAGTTTATTCTGTATCGTAATAACTGGATAAGGTTCACTTATTCTTCAGCTGTGGCCCTGGATATGCGTGAAATGTTTGGCCTACAGACAGAAATCTAACTTTCGGGATCTTGAATGAGCTATGAAGACTCAAAATGCTCTACAACTTCCAATTAATCAGTTTTTCACGTAAGCAGATTAAAGTTTGAAAAGATCCCAAGTGCATTTTGTGACGTTTCAACTATTCTGATCTGAAGCAACAAATGGGAAAGCTTTTCACATGATTTCCTGCTTATTGCAAGATCCACTACTGTGGTTATATATCAGGAGCTTGCCATTTTTCTTATGATGTTGTTAACTGGCAACCATGATAATGTAATGACGATCACTACAGAATCTGTTCCATATTTTTTATTAAGCCACGTTACCAGATTTTTTGTTCGGTGCTGTCCTAATGGCATTAAACCACAAGTTGAGTACAATACCATATCTTGTGTGCATTATTGTATAAATTTGTCTGAAAATAGAAAAATCTAACTTACAGACGCTGTACTATAAATAAAGGCTTGACTCGAGACAAGTGATTAGCAATTATCTTCTTAGCCATTTATGAAATTATGATACTGAACTTTCTGTTGCTATAGCTTTAAACTCGAAGGTACTTGGATTGATTGATCTAATATATTTGCCAAAGCTGATTTTTTTGTCACTCTCTTGGAGTTTTTTTTTTCTGAGTTGTGATGGGAAAGGAAGCATCAGACAAGTTGGAATGGAAGATCAATGTAGATGGTGGGACGTCGGAGAAGGAGATATTAATGCCTGAATCAGGGCCATTTCAAAGAATCTGGCATGGTTTAAAGGTTATGCTCAGGGAGCCAATTTTCAGGATTCGAAAATTCTTAGAAAGGGCTTGGAGTTTAGCAATTGCTGAGCCTAAAAAGGTTATCCATGGCTTCAAAGTTGGGTTGGCTCTTTCTCTGGTCTCACTTTTTTACTATATGAGGCCTTTGTATGATGGCTTTGGAGGAAATGCGATGTGGGCAGTCATGACAGTAGTAGTAGTTTTTGAGTATACTGTAGGTCAGTGCTCCAAATTCCTTGTGCATCCTGCTATTTGAGCATGAACGCTTGGAATATATAATTGGACTCACAGATTTAACCCTAGAATCTTAACTGAAACACCAATGATGTTGGAAACTGATGAAGTTATCGATCATCTTTTGTTGCAGGAGCAACACTATGCAAGTGTATTAACAGAGCAACAGGGACTTTTCTTGCCGGGTCACTAGGCCTTGGGGTACATTGGATTGCAAGCCATTCAGGAGATAAATTTGAGCCTATAATTCTTGGAACGTCAGTGTTCCTACTTGGTGAGTCACTTACATTACATGTCCAAATCCTGCTTAGATCGATTGAATTTTCTCTTCTATTACTGTGGTTGCTGTTAGCTTGCATGTCTTTTTTTCAAATCTTAATCGGCAGTTCACTTTCATTACAGCTTCTGCAGCAACTTTCTCACGGTTTATACCATCGGTTAAATCCCGGTTTGATTATGGTGCCATGATCTTCATACTCACATTCAGCTTAGTTTCAATCTCTGGTTATCGCCTGGATAAATTGTTTGAAATGGCTCACCAAAGAGTGTCCACAATTGCTGTTGGTACCTCCTTGTGCATTATTATAACTATGCTCTTCTGCCCAACCTGGGCTGGCAATGAGCTTCACAATTTGATCCATAGTAACCTGGAAAAGTTGGCTGACTCCTTGGATGGTATGTAACACCACAATCAACCATATAAAGTACCTTCTGTCGTTTATACCAAAAATTATGTTAGAACTGACTGAAGGTGCAATGTTTTGTCAACTTTGACTTGCAGGATCTGTTGCCAGGTACTTCACATGTAACTGCAACCATGATTTTAGCAAGAAAATGGAAAGTTACAAATGTGTGCTTAACTCAAAGGCAGCTGAGGATTCTCTGGTCAGTTGGTGAACTAATTCAAACTATTTAGCTATTAGCAGAAAAGTGAATTTACCAGTAATCAGAACTTTCCTTTCCAAAATAACAGGCCAGTTTTGCTAGATGGGAACCTGCACATGGCCCTTTCAACTACTGGCATCCATGGAAACAGTACCTCAAGGTTGGTTCTGCATTGCGTCGTTGCGGTTATTGTATTGGAACCATCAATAGTTCAATCAACTCAGAATTTGAGGTAAGCCCTCTTAATTACTGATCTCTACTTCAATTCTGAACCGATGTTCTCTAATTGCTAGGGATCAGTGATTTAAAAAAGAATATTTCTGGCATGAAACAGGCACCTGAATTCTTAAAGAAACATCTCCATAATGCCTGCACGACTTTAAGTTCCCATGCTTCAAATGTATTGAGAGAATTGGCCACTGTCATGGCTACCATGACAAAATCTTCTAAGATACACTTTTCTGTTGGAGAGATGCAGCATGCAGCAAAAGAACTCCGGAACACCATGATATGTCTTCCTAACTGTTACCCAACAACCAGGCCACCGCCACCACTTGAATGTGATGGCAAAGCAGGGATAACTACGAAAGCAACTACACTGTCAATGACAGAGATTCTTCCAGTAGCAACAGTAGTGTCCTTACTGATAGAAACAGCAGTGAGGATCGAAGATATTGCTGAAGAAGTGAATGATTTGGCAGAGCAGGCAGAGTTCAAGCCAGCGACTAGTAAAAAGGTCCAATCAGTGAAGAATTAGGTAATAAACTCAATAAGCAATCAAGAACATCAAGAGATCAAGAACCTATAGGTGTCTTAAAGTTCATTAGACTTGTAGGTATATGTCATCTTACAGAAATGCAGAACATTTGTGAGTCTGTTGTGTCTGGTTTTAAGGAAGATATGAGTAATTCTGGCAACAATTATCTGGGGAAAGGGGGGAACTATACTTGTTCTATCAGGATATCACTATTCCGTGCTTTGCTTGTTGCTTGACACTATGAATAGCACAAACTTAATACATTAGTCAGAGGTTCCATCTCGTCATCATTTCCATGATTTACTGGAACTTTATATTTCGTTACAACTTCCATGAACACGCAAGTGTAAGAACATATTCGTCCGAAAACTAATTGCAGAATAGCCCATTAGGGAACAAAAATAAGCCCTGGATCGTGATAATTGGCTACTGCAGAGCGTTTCTTATTGCTCTCTTTTGATTCGAAAAGTGTTAGTTACAGGCAATGAACCTAAAGGCAGATCAAGTGCCAATGTGATCAGATTAATGCTTCAAACAAAACGAAGGGAAAATATTACTACTACTAAACTGCAGCACCATACTACAAGGAGGTTGCTTTCTTAATGGAAACTGTCTTTTTGGTTTGTAGACTTTACCAACAAATCGATGAAGCTTACCAATTTTATTTAACATCAGCACTACCATAAATGCAAGAGTTGATGCTTAAACAGAAATGAATTGCTGAAAAGAAAAGAACAGGAAACAAGTACAGATAATCCAACAGTACGAGGATCTTGTGTTTTATCTGGACTATACTCGAAAAAGGTTGACCGAAAAAATTCCAGACAGTTGATTCTTAGACCTCCAACTATTCCGTGTTTTCTGTTAAAGACATTTCAGAAATTGATTCAAGTAGTTAAGACTTATCAATCACTCAAAGATTTAATACGTATCAATCACTCGAAGAAACATTTTTCTTCATAACTAACCAAGCACAGATTAGATTGAACTTCATGAACTGTCAAGAACACTCTATTCAACTTGAGGCCATATCCACACAACAAAGTTTACGCTCAGGTCGGTCAGTCGCAAGGGACGAAACAAAAGATTAGAAACCAAAATAAATCTCGGTGACTTATATCAAAGACACAAACTTGACTTTTTGATGAGAACTTAATCATCCAAGAAACTCGCATTGAAGAACAGAATATAAAGGGGCATATATGTACTATGGTGAGAGTAAGTGAAGACCGCCCTGAAAGTGTAGATGCGATCTCTTGGTCTGATTTCGGTGCTCTCCACTCTGTTGGTGAGCAGACCCATCTCTCTTTCTCTAACTCTCTTCTCTAAACACTCAATGGGAAATGGAAGTTCATGGCAGAGACAAGTAGCACGCAGTTTACATCCAACACAGACCCATGGAATTGCTGCGATCAGGATGTTAGACGACAACTAAAGCAAGCCAAGTCTATCTGTTTTCTTTGAAATTTCTCTTAGCTTCCAAGCCGTTTTCCCAGTCCTGTAGCTTGCCTAACGGGAAAAATTATGGTTGCAACATTTTCTTTTCCTATTAGAATTAGGTTTTCTTGGGGCTGTGTAGAACTATTTCGGTTCTTAAATTATGGATTTTTTCAACAGAGAATTCCGGTACGACAGTTATCTAACGTTGGAATCTACGAACGTGTCTGTTGAGGCAAATCCAAAGTAAAAAGAAAACGGGGTCTATATGTAATCATATCAAACTTGGGATTCTTTACTGTGTTGCCAAGTTATGCTGTTATTTCCTGAATGAACTTGAACCCTGAGAATCATACAAACATGAACAGAGTATTAACTTTTAACATTCAACATCGAGTTTATGTTTCGTGTTCAAGACCCTAATGGGATCATTTTAACTAAAACCCCATCCATCTGTAAGGATTTGAGCTCCTAACTGTTGGGGGTACCACTACTGTACTCATAAACAGATCTCTCAATATCAAACTATATACTTTTAGCCTCACATTATGATTAAAGAACAAGAAGGATCTGTGATAAGAATAAATGTCTAATTTTCTAGGTGTATGTTCCAACTATAGAATTTAACATTGAAGCTTGAATCTTCTTCTAGCTTATGTTTTAATTCCTTTCCCAAGTCTGCATCCTTAGCCAGCAACAAAGCGAAGCCCCCACCCCCAGCACCCACAAGCTTGTAACCGCAGCAGTAAGGGTCAGAAAATGCAAAAATTCTATCAACAAATTCATTGCTGCAGTAAGGGTCAAGTTCCTGATGCAACCTCCAAGCCTCTAACATTATGTCCCCTAACTCATCGACATTGCAGTTCATTAAAGCTTCTCTCCCAACTTTGGCCAGTTCAGCAAGACGCTTGATACTTGAAACAAGTAGATTATCCCGTCTAAGATATCTTGTAACAACCTTCTGCAGAACTTGATGAGCAAGTCGAACCTGCAGATGGAATTCTACTTTGCTTTGAAACAGACTAAAGCAGAATGTGTAAAAGGAAAAACAAAAATCTAAATACTTACTTGACCAGTGAAAACGACAAGTAATCTCTGCTGCAGCTCTGAAATCAACTTAGTAGAAGCCATCAAGGGGATAACTTGGAGGCGCAATGGCACACCAGGGAAACTTGCGGTGAACTTAATGCCAGGGTACAAACCTCCTATTTGATCCTGCCAACCCCCACCTGTCCCCATGAGCTGCTCCAACACCAACACAAGTCTAGCAACATTTTCATTACTTTCATCTCCATTGCTTATCCGGAGAAGCCCTTTAACAACAGCAGCCGCTAGGATGCTAGAAGTCCCCAGCCCACTACCACGGGGTACATTGGACCAGGTCTTGATCTTTAAGCCCATGGATGAAAGAATGCTCCCATGAATAATATCAGTTACAAGCAATGAAGACTTGACAAGACGGAAGGGATCATTGCTATCAAATGGAGGTGCAATAGAGGCTAAATTGTCAACAAAAAGTTCATTGCCAGCATCATCAGTCATCAAAACTCCAGCCTCTTTTGTTGTCTCTATGGTTGTGCCAATAGGGAGACAACCTTCCAGACTTATTGCCATGTTCAGAACGCAACCACCCCGCTCTAAGCTCCATGGAGGAGTATCACTCCATCCCCCAACAAAATCTACACGGACAGGTAACTCAACTTTCACCCTTCTAGGCTGGAAAGACTGGTCCAGAGAACTGTCAAAGTGATTGCTCTGAGAAGAAGTATGCTTGCTACCGGGCAAACCTAAGAGATGTTCTGTGGGCAAGATAAGAAAGAGTTCCATGAAAAAAATATGCCAAGGGAATCAAAGAGGAGCAATATGAACGTCAGTGGAAAGATAACTGACTAAAGAACCAAGCGTATCCAACCAAAGTAAAAAACAAAAAAAGACAATGGTTAAATAGAAAATAGAGAATTTGACATGGCTTGTATGCACATGCCTTTTTTTATCATCATTGTGACAGCATTTATATAATGAATATCTAACTTTACCTCTAAAACCATATCTAACTGCTGAAGCAGTTTCATCAGCAACAGCAGCCCAAATTTTATCTTCCATCTGGGATGCAGTTTTTCCATCTCCACATACTTGAAGAAGATCAACTTCCACTTGGTATGCACGACTTCGAGGAAGAATTTTAGAATTCTGCTCATGAAGTTTGGGACACAAGTCTAGAAAATCCTTGCATATTTGAAATCCCGAAGTTTCTTTCTGCAAAATTTCTTGACACAGTTGAGACAAATTCCGCCCAAGTATGCCATAGTTAATGCAAGCCTTGACAATTCCAGCTGCAAGATCTGCTTGATGATTACTCGAGCCCATGCACATTTTTGAAAAATCAATTGATCTATGTAATTCTTCCAAACTGACACGGGGTGAACTTTTCCACAAATGAAGAAAGTACTTAGATTTTAAGTCACACAAACCCATCAACCATGAGGCCAAATTAAGCATCTCAGAGTAAGAAAGTATGGGAAATATTTTTGCATTCCACAAGCACATCTCTTGAACATCTTGTGAGTTCCATAAATCCCTTTCTTGAATGCTCAAATCATGTAAGACTTTATCCCATGGTTTCCCGCAAAATGTGCCACCTTTTGTAAGTGAATTTTTTGGGTTATCATGAAGTCCACAATACACTAGGACTCTTTCTTCACGTTTCACTAAAGGAACCTCCCAAAGACAATGACGATCTGGGAGCATAAACCTAAATGAACTTTTAGCAAAATTACCAATTTCTTCTGGGATGTTAATGCCAACAACAACAGATTGAGAACCAATTTGTATTCCACCAGAAATAGATGAATCATATATAAGAGAATCTTCCCCAACTGAGACACCAGGTTCAATTTTGCTAGAAAGAACTACGGCAGATGCGGCAATGTCAGACACAGTGGTAGCTGGGATGGAACACAAATGTCTTCGCCCTACAAGCTCTGGGCTTGCCTCACTTAGGTGATCCAAAACTTCACTTGAAGTTCCAAAATGTAGGAACAACAAGTCATCTGCATTGAGTAAGAACAGGGTTCAACTAACATCAGTGAGATAAATGATGTCAGAAAATCTTAAAAACAATAAGGATCGAGTAATGCTTTAGTTTGTCTTCAACGTACAATCAAAATAGGAGAACATTCTGTGATTGCCCAATCGTTTGACCAGCTCTTTGCCCATAGGTCTTGCTTGCAACCATTCATGTTTTGCAGGTACCCAAGCTGCTACAAGATCTTCATATAAACTCATCTGATCCAAGTCCAGGGAATGCATATAAATTCATTTGAAGAGAAGTTCAACATACTAGATGGTTGATGGTACAAAGTCCCTTTTTTCATTGAACTTTTTGACAAAGTTGGGGAAAATAATAAATGAGATTATATAAACTGAAATTTGAAGGCACATAAGTAATAGCTCCTCTTAACTAAGCTGTAAGTCATGACAATAGAAATACCACAATTTAAAAATACGTATGTTACCTCTTTTTTACATTTCAAAAGCTCTTCAATACTTGGTTGGCAGGACCAAGCAAGTGAAACAAGCTCCACCCATGCTTTACCCTTAGCTGCGATAATTCCGGTGTCCAACAATGCTCTACCATCATCCAAAATTGCTTGATTTTCAATGAGTTCCTCTACTTTAGGCTTCTGCAGAAGATTGTTGACCAGACAGACTTTATCACTTTCCATGAGGATCCCACTTTTAGATGCGACAACAACGCCATGGTTAGAAGCAATATCAAGGGTGATGGGTACAGTAATGATGCAGGATGCATCCTCTGGAATAACTATGGAAGAGGCATCAAAACAAGGAAGAACATCTCCAGTCATTGTCAAGATTCCACCTACATTGATTTTGACTTCATAAGCAGATGTTCAAAGAAGTTAGAGGTGACGCAAACTAATGCTATCAGCTTACAAGTGTACTAGCATGCAAGTGATTGACTTAATGATGCTTTGATATGATGATGTTGATGATTGTTCATTTATTTTACAATGTTTCTCACCACGAGACAGCTATTAAACCTATTGAGGCTATGGGCATTGATAAAAAGGTCAGCCAGAAGGATGACTATAGCTTCAGCTCAATTCTCTAGCTATTAATGGATCAGGTTAACAAAGAAACCTTCAATACAGCTCACATTGACACATGTATATCCATATTTCCTAATTGATATATGATTATATGCTAACTTAAGTTGATTGGAAATACTCATACTTCATACTTTACATGTGCAGCTGAATATTGTTAGCAATTTGAAATTATGTAAACATGCACAAGTAGTCAAGCACTCCACATAAGACTGGTTTCATAGCAATTGCTCTGAATCATTAAGACATTTACTATAACATCTTCCAATATAACCCTGAGTTGCTGGTTGCTCCTGGGACAGTTCTTGTCTTCCTAATTTTGTACAAAAGAAGCCAATATTTTGTAAAAGCATTGGCATTTTCCACAGGGAAGACAATCATCGATAAGAATATGTACAGTTATAAAACGGTCAGGTTTCACTTGAATGTAACAAGCAGGGCAAACAACCTTCATTTGTGAAAGCTTGCCTGGCACAAGAAGCAACAGCAAGTATGTGGTCAAAAAGCAGTGGAACTGGCCCATCAGGGTCATCTGCTGCTAAATATGGAAGCGGTAGGAACACTTTCCCCATAGGATTTGCCCATGGGACCCTTTTAGAGTCACCTCCAGCATGAAGCAATAGTATATGCTTTTTGGCCATGAATCTAACAATTGGATGAATAGACTCTTCAAACTTAGACCCTTCAGGAGGCAAAGAAGATCCAAAACCGCCATTCACTGCAGATACCACCTGTTGATCACAGATACCCTATCACCATAAGCGAAAAAAGTCACCACTTGCAGCATCAGCATTAACTGTCAAGTACTGCTGCAGCCTGAAAACAGATTTAAACAACCTATATGCTCAGAATCACAACAAAAGATGCATCAAAGAGGTTCATTTCCAATGGTCAGCACATTTTGACCCCCGTCTTTTCATCAGAAACACAGGCAAACATCCGAAAGGTTAATCTAAATGTTGCATCACTAAGCACATCTATTTACCAACTCCACTTTCCTTTGACATCATGAGAAAATCCTCTTAGATTAGACATTGCGAAAATTGGAAAAATTATCAATCATTACAATATCAAACATAAAGTAGATCCGATCTCTCCATTTAGTTAATCATACCATCCAATTCTATCCAGAATAAATAAAAAAAGTCTCCACCTTTTGATATCATTTTATCAAAAACCTGCCACTAAACAGACAGAATTATCACAACCACCACAATTAGAAAGCAAACTACAAAACGGGATTACTCAAACTCCCTACATCTGGGTGGTAAAGGTCAAGGTCAACGCCAAGCGACTGATAGTGCATGGCAAGAGCATAAATGGCATTGAGAGTGGCGGCACCTGACCCGATCCGTTGACCCTTCGGGTCAGGTACTGCGAGAGTAACAGTGGAAGTGGCGATGCGACCAATGCGCTTGGCTCTCTTGAGCTGCCAGTCATAGAGATGGGCTTGCTCGGGGCTAGCGGCGGTTAGAACAATAGCGTCCCAAGTGGGGACTCTCGTCGGATGTCTGACCGACAACCTCAAATGGTACCATGACTTCCGCAGAATCGCAGTCAAGTCGGCTTTTCGTCTAGTCCTCGACAGTTGCCTCCGTAGTCGAGACTCCATATTTGCTGAATTGTGCTAGTGAAGAGTTGTGTGCGATATGGTGTTTTGTGGGCTAAAACAGATAAATGTAAGCGAGAGTTCGGTAGAGAGTGAAAAGCTCGTGGAATCACAACTACAACGCCCGTCCAGTATTCGCGGGAGATATGTAAGAAACAAAGAAACTCGTCTAAGGTTGTAGGTTGTCCTCGTCCGCTGTTATGATGGAAGCAAAATCCCAAGAATCATTTTTTAAGAGTAATTAAGAAAGGGTAATAATATGGAATTTGGAAATGATTAAAAAGAGTAATTAAGGATAATTTTGATTTAAACGAATAATTAAAACAAAAGCTTAATTTAGTTGATGGCGTCGCCCGGACTCGAACCGGAGACCTTCAGTGTGTTAGACTGACGTGATAACCAACTACACCACGACACCACCTGGTGAAAGTCTCTCAATTAGATAAATGGAAAACGGCCAAAATAACAACTAGGGAAGAGGTTAACAGAAGCGGCGCCGCATCCAGAATCAACAACCAAAATCTATTCCGAGGCACAACAAAGATGGGAAGTTCTTGGAGCTTAATAACTTACCATACAAGTGTTTGTCTCTACCTTATATTACGCACACCTAATTTCCAATTCTCCGTCCAAATTTTGAACCTCATTTATGTAGCCTAACTCCATTTCCACTCTCACGTTTCACCCTCGTCCCATCTCTTATGTTTCGTCAATCAACCGCAACTCATAAAGGGTCTTAGGATTTCTAAAAAGGTCGAATTTTTCTGGCTAAATAGTGGAAAAGTTCGCGTCTTTTGATTCGTAGGTTCATTCTTGGTACTGGGTCTGTATTTGTTTTGTATCATAAGGATGACCATAATGGAGGATTGGGTTGTACTGGGTTTGGTTTGATGATGGAAGGGAGACATAAAGGAGCGGGATTTGGGGTTATGAATTGGTCAGGTTCATTGCCTCAAGAGGGGGGAAACGTCACCGTCGAATGCCGAGTCCCCTTGCGTATTTCGGCATTCGATTCCTTCTCCATCGCGTCCGAAGCCTTCTCCGAGCAAAGACCTCAAAGTCTCTGTCTTTGTCTTTCGCGACGCTTGCTTTGATTATTCGTTTATGTGTTGTCCTAAGTAGTTGTCTTTTGGACCACAAAGTAGCTGTTGTCAAGTCCGTTTTGTCCCTTTTTCGCTTGCCTGTTGGTGTTTGGAAATTGGCAGGAATGAGACCTGCTGTTGTTGGGGACACAACTGGATTTATGTTGGCTTTGAATAACGGAACTTGCTCGGCTATGCAGCCTCCTGATACGGGGGCCGATTTTGTAGAAAAAGATCCTACTGGTAGATATGTTCGGGTAACTTCACAACCCCTTTTCGTAATGCTCCTGGTTTGTAATTTTCATTTGGTTTACATTGTGTTTATGGCATGTTTAATTTGGTGTGCATAGGATTGGCATCCTGGTTACATGCTGTTAAAATAAATGTATTGGGGCTTGAAAAAAATTGGATTTTTTTAAAGATAAGCACCCAGTCTTTTTACTTTATGATGGTTCATTTGTTGGTTTTCTGTGATTGGACTTTAACCATTTCCCATATATTCGGAGTTTCGGACGTGCCGTGGGTTGGGGGAGAATTATGCAGTACTTAGGCTGAGGGAAGTAATTAAGCCCTGTGATGCTGAAGATTATTTCTAAATGTTGC
The DNA here is from genome assembly GCA_027563845.1 of Erythroxylum subrotundum. Lineage (NCBI taxonomy): Eukaryota > Viridiplantae > Streptophyta > Magnoliopsida > Malpighiales > Erythroxylaceae > Erythroxylum > Erythroxylum subrotundum. The sequence continues at coordinate 18,205,403 of JAOQMQ010000009.1, read as the reverse complement.
TTTAACTTTGTCAACGTCTTGATATTGCATTATAAGCGAGTATTACAAGGCCTAGTTTTGATAACTTCGTCATTTATCAAGTCTTTGACATTGATGTTTAAAGAAAGTTTGTTGAACTTTGTTCTTTTTTTCCCTTGTGGAAGTGGTTGTTTTTTCTTGTATAGTCATTAATATCCATCTGTTCCCCTTTTGTGGTACAGTATCATGAGGTGTTGGGCAAGGGTGCCTTCAAGACTGTGTATGGTTCTCACACATTGCCCTTTTTAGTTTATAAACTTCCTTAATGACTTGTACTTCCAAGCAAGCCATATGATTGTAGGAAGATTATTGTTTTCACTATAAATCTAATTGTTTTACTTGTTATCTTCTTGCAGTTACAAAGCATTTGATGAAGTAGATGGCATAGAAGTTGCATGGAACCAAGTGAGCATTGATGATGTCTTGAAGACCCCAGAAGATTTGGAGAAGCTATACTCTGAAGTTCATTTGCTAAGGTCATTGAAGCATGAAAACATCATCAAGTTGTATAACTCGTGGGTGGATGAGAAGAAGAAAACAGTTAACATGATTACTGAGCTCTTTACATCTGGGAATCTGCGGCAGTATGTTCTCTGGAGTTTTCTTGATTCTTATGTTCTCTGGAGCTTTCTTGATTCTCTTTTTTTGACTATCTCAGTTTTTTTAATTCTAATGCTTACTTTTGGTAATCAGATATCGTAAGAAGCATAGAAATGTTGATATGAAAGCAATAAAGAACTGGACAAGGCAAATTCTCCATGGATTAATCTATCTCCATGGCCATAATCCACCCATCATTCACAGGGACTTAAAATGTGACAATGTGTTCGTTAACGGGAATCATGGAGAAGTTAAAATTGGAGACCTTGGATTGGCCACTGTCATGCAACAGCCTACAGCTAAAAGTGTTATTGGTAATGTTTTAATACCTCAAGTTCCCATTGATAAAATAATTTTTCTGGAAGTACTGAATGTTTTTCTTTAGGAACTCCTGAATTTATGGCTCCGGAGCTTTATGAAGAGGAATATAATGAACTTGTTGACATATATTCTTTTGGCATGTGCATGTTGGAAATGGTCACATTTGAGTATCCATACTGTGAATGTAATAATCCAGCTCAAATATTCAAGAAGGTTACCTCTGTAAGTATTCATCTAGAGCTTCTAGTTACATGATCAATTACGTGGATCTTTCTATACGAGCATCTTCTTAATTTGTTAATGTGTTCTTCATTTTCTTCAGGGCGTCAAACCTGCTTCCTTGAATAAGGTGAGCGATCCACAAATGAAGGACTTCATTGAAAAATGTTTGGCTCCAGCTTCTGAGAGGTTGCCTGCCAATGAGCTTCTTAAAGACTCTTTCCTCCAGCCTGAGAATTCCATGGAACCAGTTCGTGATCCCTTGCTATTGCCTAAAAAGCATCCCAGATCCGTGAGTTTATCAAACTCTGGTCCTCTTTCCATGGACATGGATACTGACATTAAGCAGATTTGTTTAAGTGCAAATGATGGAAGCAAAAATGACAGCTCAAGTTGGCCTGTTCTAGAATTCCAGAGAGCACATAAGAATAATGAGTTTAGGTTGAGAGGGGAAAAGAATG
>JAOQMQ010000009.1:18171037-18192083 GCA_027563845.1 Erythroxylum subrotundum | reverse complement strand
AAAATTCAAACAATAATCGAATATGATAAAGTCCTCTTGAAAACAAGCTTAGGCTATCATGGTTCCAAACAAATTTTTCAGGGAGTCAAATTCACTAAGTTTTCAAATAATCAACCTTAAAGAACTCTTTAAGTCTAAAGTTTTAATCAATGAACTCCATTTCTTAAAACCTTGTTAAAAGCATCTTAGTGTGCGAAATGAACAAGTTAATGCAAGTGGTCACTTGGATCAAGCATAACCTCAATATCAAACACAACTAGGCAGATAAAGAGGATTAACACAATCACTAAAAGACATATATGAGACTTCATATATTAAGCATCAAATTTCTACATATAACCAGATCCATAACACAAGACATCGCTCAACACTTGATTAAACTCTAACCAAGCTAAATTAACTACACGGTCGTAAACCCTAACTCAGAAATTTACAACAATATAGTTAAACTTGACAATGTCAGATTAACTCCCCTTTGAAGCCCGGTGAACTCAAGTCGTCGCTACATTTTCAAGAGGAATGATGACCTAGCCGCATATGACTCCAGAACCCATCACGACTGCTGAAGCTCCGATGTCACCCATGGTAGCAATAGAGACCGGCAGTGGAGGATGATGGTCGCGGACGAGAGGTAGAATGGAAGTCGAGTGTCGGTCGAAGGGTATGTCGCTACTGGCTGCCGAATGTTGATCTCTCCGAAAAAAACTCTTCTAACCTAATTTGGCAAGAATTTAAAGGATGGGTCCGGGTCGGGTCAGTATAGTGAGTTGATTTTCTAATTTTAGTCCGGGTATTCGACTGTTCGCCGCGGCGACGAGAGAGAGTTGCGTCACGGCGTGCACTTTCTAGATCACCCGCCGCGACGAATTAATTGATTTATGCCGTGGCGGGCGTTTCTTTCATGATGCACCACGGTGGGATAATTGAGTTACGCCATGACGAGCTGTTCTTCATGACGCGCTGCGGCGGACGTCCCAAATCTCACGTCCTCATGTTGACTCATTTGACTCATTTTCATTCCTTAATGCTCCTATAATCAAAAATAGCAATTTGCAATATCAACTGTTCTTAGAAAAATTTATAAAGCAATTAATATCAATTTGTAACAATTTTTACTATCAAATTGCATAAAATATAAGCACACACTCAAGGATTAATTTAAGCACAAAATCAAGAATTAAGAGTCAAAAAGTATATTAAAAGCTATGAAAGTGTCGCCAATTTGTATAGTAAACTTGGGCTCAATCACTTATACATGTTCTTTTTCTAAAAATTTCAACTCTTGTTGTCGTTAGAGAGCCCACTTTCTTAGGAGATCTTCAACATCAGCTTAATGAAGAAGTATACTTGTGGGCCTTGACACCACACTACAACCCAAAACCTTAAGGCATTAGGTTTATGGGTTATTTCCACTTATATGTCCCTCACTGATTCTATATCTTTCTAATATGGGATTCTCACTTATACTTGAAATCTCAACATTCTCTCTCTCAAGTGTGAACTTCTATATTGTACTTGGGCTTCCCCTTCAGCGAAAGTCTTTTTTTGCCTTTTTCGAGTATATGACATCACTAAGAGCCTTTCTACCCCACTGGTCTAAGCTCACCAGGAGTCTCCTTGCTCTTCCACATGGGGATGGCAACCACGAGATCTAACAACTGTCTTTATACTCATCCCTTGTCGAACCATCGGCTTTGATACCACTTGTTGTCAATAAAGAACCCACTTTTTTGGGAGATTTTCATCATGAGCTTAATAAGGAATTATACTCATGGGCCTTAACACCACACTCCAACTCAAAACCTTAAGACATTAGGCTTATGAATAATTTTCACTTATATGTTGTAATAGCCCAGACCACACGGTTGCAGTTATTGTTCCCTTTGCGTGTAAGTTTTGTTTTTCCAGCGTGTAGGCCTCTTTTGGACACTACTCCCCTAGGACTTCCCAGGAGGTCACCCATCCTCGTACTACTCTTGTCCAAGCATATTTAACTTCGAAGTTTTGATGAGATCCGGTACGTTAGGGCATGAAAAACACGTCTACAAGGGGAAGATATCCACACCCTTATAAGGAGTGCTTCGTTCTCCTTCCCAACCGATGTGGTCCCCTTTGTATAGACGTTGGGGTGGACGGACACTAAGATGAAATAGGCCCACTAATATACCCAATATCCCTGCTGCAATATGAGGAGAGGCTATTCCCCGGAACAAAAGGGTCAAACCCTTCCACACCCCACGCGGGATTTACAGCTTGGACTTTCCCGTGAGTCCAACTGTAAATCCCGCATGGGGTGTGGAAGGGTTTAACCCTTTTGTTCTGGGTGGAATAGCCTCTCATTATATTACAGCAGGGACATTGGGTAAATTGGCGGGCCTATTTCATCTTAGTGTCCGTCCGCCCCAACATCTATACAAAGGACCACATCGGTTGGAAAGAAGAACGAAGCACTCCTTATAAGGGTGTAGATAAGAACGAAGCACTCCTTATAAGGGTGTAGATACCTTCCCCTTGTAGACATGTTTTATATGCTTTAACGCATCGAATCCCGTCAGAACTCCAAAGTTAAATGTGCTTGGGCAAGAGTAGTACCAGGATGGGTGACCTTCTGGGAAATCCTGCGGGAGTAGTGTCCAAAAGAGGCCTACATGCAAAGTAGACAATATCTACGAGCGGGTGGTCTGGGTTGTTACAATTGGTATCAGAGTCAGTACCAGGGCCGATAGGCCAGCGAGGACGCTAGGCCTCAACGAGAGAGGAGAGAAATCCCACATCGGTTGGGAAGGAGAACGAAACACTCCATATATATATATCCCTCACTAATTTCATCTCTTTCTAATATAGAAATCTCACTCACACTTGAAATCCCAACAATTAATGTAAGCAAGTTATATATTAAACTTATGATTGGAAAAACCTAATAGGTTACAGTAAAAAACTATTAAGGTATTTTATAACTTGCTTAAATAAATTTATGAACGTACAGTTTTTCATATTCATTAAGAGGCCTGCGCGTCAAGAATGATGCATAAAGGCGTTAATAACATAAATTACACAATTTTTATAAAGGTCAATCGAAAGCTTCAGTAACTTGTTTAAAAGATTCAACAACTTTTTTTTAGAAATTGAAAATATATTAAAGAATTAAGGAATTAACATACAGAAGAGGTCTGCCACAACAACCCCTTAATACACTGAAACAACTAGGCTAATAAAAACTACTACATAAAGAGCAAGCCAAAGTTATGTCGTTAATACAAAACGACGATGCAAAGAGGAAGCCTCGAGTATGTTGTTATACAATTAGGGTATAACTGATTTCTCCTATCTCAAAGCTTTCAGAAGCTTCTCGATTCGGGTGGGTGAGAAGTGTATCACAAATGGCGAGGGTAGCGACGTAGATGTCCCGCTCTTCTTCTCCTTCTTTATCCGCACACGATGGAGCTCATCTCAGGTAAGTCTCATCTTTATAATCACTACGATTCTTAGCGTTTTAGGGCATAAATAACCTTATTCCCAAAATCTACAGACATGGCTGACCAAAGGAGTGAGCGATGCTCTCTGAGGAAATCTCACTCAGGTAAGCATCTCAGATAGATTTGCTCTTTTCTATTATTTTGAATTCATTGCGACTCTTCAATCTGACAGAGAGGTACCTTTGACAAAGGATGAGAAGGGATCATTACTCTACTTTCAATAGGTGAGTCCTGATCTCCTCTACCCTCGTTTGTATTCTTGAGTGAATGAGGTCTTAATTTCTGATCTATAGTGAGATTGAACTCTGGTCTTAAATTTACTGAGTAATATGGAGCGGGGACTAGATTCTCCATGTAAGAGCTATTCCTCTGCTACAGTGAGAGTTCAACTGATTTGTAATCAATTGTTCTCTTATGCTAGCTATAATAAGCCCTATAAGAGAGAGTAAGGAAACAAACTTCTGTTCAAACCTTCTATAGTTCCTCTCCTTCCAAATTGCTTGAGTGCAAGTAGCAACCGAGATTAGAATAACTGCTCTATCAAATTTAGAAACATGCAGATGGGGTAACTCCAGTAGGATGTCATAGAGTTTGTTCAAAATTGGATCAACAACACTTAGTCTTGAGATTTTTGCCCAAACTTCTTTAGAGAAATCACACTCAAAGAAAAGATGATCTATAATTTCTTCCTTTAGATTACATAGAATACATAGCTTGGAGGAGGGCAGGAATTGCAGCCTATCCAAAGTGCTGAGTCTGTTCAACATTGCTAGCTAGAGAAGAAAACTAGCGTTAGGTCTAAGAACCTTGTTCCAAACTATAGAGTACCATCCCATTCTATTAATTATCCCATCCCTCAATTTTATAGCTTCCTTTAGCGTTATTTTTGAAACTGGAATCCCTTTCCATAGATAAGTATCCCTTTCTCCAAGACTTTTGAATTGTGGAATGGACAGAAGTTTAATTTCATCGATTGATAGTGACCAGCTTCTATTTGTGACTATTTTTTTGAGCTTAGAATTCATAGGAAACCTCACCAATAGGGTTCTTGCTAACTGATTTTGAAATAAAGCTCCTTGTCCATTCCAATTATCATACCATAAGGAAAATCTTTCTCCAGCCCCTATTTGACAAGAAATGTTATTTTGAACTTCATCGTTCAATTTCATAATTTGGTTAGAAAACTAAGTGTAACTGTCTTTGGGTCTTAAAGCCCAAAAACTTCCATATTTTATTATGTAAATGTGAATCCATTTGATCCACATTGACTGCTTATCACTTAGAATTCTCCAAATTCTCTTAGTCATAAGTAGTTTGTTCTTCTTGATTATTGACTCCAATCCCAATTCCCCCTCTTCTTATTATAACAGTTCAGTATCTTGTAGCAATAGATAGTAAACTATGTAAATTTTCGTATTTTCTCTGTTTATATAAATTATAATGGACCGATAACTAAATTTCGTGTTATGTTTAACTTGAAAATCAACACAAATTTGAATGAATAAGTAATAAGGTTATATATATATATAGAAATCATACCCTTAATCTAATTCGCTACTCTGAAGGACCAAGAAGAAAAAAATAAGGAATAAATTGTGTTTAAAAAGAACCATACCTTTTGCTTTGAAAAGTTGCATCTTAACTAGGACTCTAGGAGTTTAATTGATCTGACTGCAAATTTATGGAATTTATTAATATTTAAAAGTATTTTATAATCAACTCACAATATTAATTAGATTAATTCGAACAGTATTTTTATTATATAAATAATGCAATTCGATGAGCATACAAATAGCAGATCTGAGAGTGCAATGCCCAGATGAGTATTGCTGTTCAGGATTGTCGTCATGATGCACTGACAGGCTGTTGAATGTGTTAACAGGAACCTTCCTGGAATGTTAGGTGGTGGATTAAAGTATGATTACACCACTTTTTTGTATATAATTAATCAAAACGATGGAGTAAACTACCTCATCAATCAAAATCCTGATAGTCTCTGGCCATTTATGATTATGAAGTTCAAGGGGGGTGATGACGGGTTTTCTTGACAGAACAATAAACTTTATGCACGGAGTCGATGTATGTAAGAATACCTGCTTCAATTTAAAAGGAGTCACTAGTCAAACATCACTCCGATACCCAGATAGGAACTGTCGAGAATCGGAAGGGATGACATGTACAGTGATGCTGGTAAACGAAGGAAACTTCCTGGAATGTGAAGTCATTTTCCTTGGATAACAATCCTCATTGCTCTTTTGATCGATCTTCTTGACAGGGGACATGAATTTGAAGATATAGATTTAAAAGATATGAACTTGTAAAATCAGATCGACATCATTTTATTTTTATACATGATTATTTATTTAATATATACAAACATTTTTTATAGAGATAAATCAATCACATCATCAATTTCTCATTCATTCACGCATGCACCTCGGTTGACATGGAAACAAAACTCATCAGACAACTTAAAATTTTCAGGATGAGCTTTGAATCCTTTTATTAAACTCATGCAAGTCAATCACTGACTGTTGGCGGCATTTTTTTGTAGAATATAATCATTCAGACGGTTTAAGCGAAGTCTGGATAACAACTTTATATATCTAAGGGGAAGAAGATCCGTGAAAACGCATAACCACCTTTCACTGTTAACTTTGTACTCCTACAAAAGAAGAGATTTGAAGATCAAAGGACTGGCCTTAGTATTCTAAATCCAAGAAGTATTATACTTGTATCCTTCTGCTTTGTTCAAATTCTTCGGTTGCTCTGATTTTTGTAGAGAATCCAATAACTTCATTTTTGCCAACACTGAGAATTCTTATGCCACCAGCATTATAGGAGTTTGTGGTGTTCTGGCAACCATTTAGTCCACTAGGAATAACGGGTAAGATTGGTTTGAGAGTTCTGATATTTGTTTCACTCGATTGGTTCTTTGCTTCTCATATACTGTTTTTTGCTTCACCTTTGATGTTTACATGCATAGTTCAGTATCTGTTTCTTTTATCTCCTCTGTGCTTTTATTTGTTATAAGGAGTCTTTTGCAGCTTTTGTGCTGTTTTGTGTTCTGTTCTGGTTTCTTGAGGTTAAGTAGACACTATAAGTGCTCGGTCATTAGTGAGTGATTATTAGTTACCTTTGCAGTTATAGCCTTTCGGAGTGGTTCGATTTTGTTCGTAACCACCCGATAATTTGACTAGTAATCTCTCTGTCACCATTTTCCACTGATATTTGTCAATAATGTTTTGTAAAGACAAGTTCTAATTCAGTTTCATTTATGTTCATGTTTTCTGGTGACCCTGCATGAGACTGTAAGTGAAGTGATCTCTTATTTTGCAGGGTTTTGACGTGACTGTGAGAGAACTTCAACTATAGTGTCTCCTCAGGGAAAATTTTCAAATTCAGAAATGGATGAAATTCCAATCCCTGCATGGTCATTTTCTGTTGAAGAATGTTTGAACGAGTTCCATGTGAAGCTTGAAAAGGGTTTGAGCGCATCTGACGTGAAGAAGCTCCGTGAGAGACATGGATGGAATGAACTTGTCAAGGAGGAGGGTAAGCCGATTTGGCGCCTGATATTGGAACAATTTGATGATATGCTTGTGAAGATACTTCTGTTTGCTGCCTTTATTTCATTTGCTTTAGCATACTTTGAAGGAAGTGAATCAGAGGGGGAGCATGGATTTGAAGCCTATGTGGAACCTTTTGTTATAATGTTGATTTTAGTCCTTAACGCAACTGTTGGGGTGTGGCAAGAGTCTAATGCTGAAAAGGCACTTGAAGCCCTTAAAGAGATGCAATGTGAATGGGCAAAAGTTTTGAGAGACGGGCATTGGATACCGGGCTTGCCATCCCGGGAGCTTGTTCCAGGGGATATAGTGCAATTGCAGGTTGGGGAAAAAGTGCCAGCTGATATGAGAGTTACTATTTTGAAGACATCAACTTTGAGAGCTGAGCAGAGCTCATTGACTGGAGAGGCAATGCCTGTTCTTAAGGGAACTAATCCTATATCTATCGATGACTCTGAGTTGCAGTCCAAGGAAAATATGGTTTTTGCTGGGACAACTGTTGTGAATGGCAGTTGTATCTGCCTCGTTATCAGCACTGGAATGAACACTGAGATAGGGAAGATACAGAAGCAAATACATCATGCTTCTATGGAGGAGAGTGATACTCCTTTGAAGAAGAAGCTGGATGAATTTGGAGGCAGGCTTACAACTGCAATTGGTCTGGTATGTGTAATTGTATGGTTCATCAATTACAAAAAATTTATCTCATGGGAGTTTGTAGATGGACGGCCTGCAAATATTCAGTTTTCCTTTGAGAAGTGCACCTACTATTTCAAGATTGCTGTTGCATTAGCAGTAGCTGCCATACCTGAAGGTCTTCCTACTGTAATCACTGCTTGTTTAGCACTTGGAACGAGGAAAATGGCACAAAAGAATGCAATTGTAAGAAAGCTTCCTAGTGTAGAAACATTGGGATGCACCACAGTAATTTGCTCAGATAAAACTGGGACTTTGACTACAAACCAGATGTCTGTATCGGAGTTCTTCACTTTTGGTGGGAAGGCTACATCCTCTCGAGTCTTTTCAGTTGAAGGAACAACTTATGATCCCAAGGATGGAGGAATTGTTGAGTGGACTTGCTTCAACATGGATGCTAATTTGCAAGCCATATCAGAGATATGTTCTCTTTGTAATGATGCTGGGATCTTTTACGATGGACGACTATTTCGAGCTACTGGTTTGCCCACTGAGGCAGCTCTCAAGGTTTTGGTTGAGAAGATGGGAATCCCTGATATGAAGGATAGGGAAAAAATTCATGATGCAGACCTTGCTTTGAACTATTTGATTGATCACAGCACGATAAAATTAGGTAGATGTATAACTTAATTGTTGTATATCCGTGCTTTCTCAGAAGTTTTGAGCCGAATACACTTAATTGTTCACTATTGCCAAATGTAGGATCCTGTGAATGGTGGACGAAGAGATCAAAAAGGGTTGCCACCTTTGAGTTTGATCGCATTCGGAAGTCGATGAGTGTTCTTGTCAGGGAGCCCAGCGGGCACAACCGACTTCTAGTCAAGGTGGCTATTACTGATCTTATAGCTGTATGCAAAATTGCTGATAGATTTGGTAATTTTCATTTCTCGTGAGCTTGCAGTGATGAAAATCTGATATAAGCTCAAGTATTAATTATCTATATTTTCCTACAGCAGTCCTGTAGTTGTTCGTAAGTTCATTCCTTTGACATTTGCAGGGAGCTGTTGAGAACTTGCTGGAGCGCAGTTCGCAAGTACAACTTGCAGATGGATGTATTGTTCCTATTGATGAACCTTGTAGGCAACTGTTGACTCTGAGACTCTTAGACATGAGTTCTAAAGGACTAAGATGCTTGGGAATGGCATATAAGGATGAACTTGGAGAATTTTCAGATTACTATACTGAGGATCATCCTGCCCACAAGAAATTGACGGATCCATCTTGTTACTCGTCAGTTGAGAGTGAGCTGATCTTTGTGGGAATTGTTGGTCTCAGGGTGAGCATTATCCTAGAATTTTATGTTCCTTACCCACTTACGTTGTCTATAGAAATTGTTTTGCTGTTTCACAGGATCCTCCACGTGATGAAGTTCACAAGGCGATTGAGGATTGTAGGGGTGCTGGGATTGAAGTCATGGTGATAACAGGAGATAACAAGAGCACAGCTGAGTCAATATGTAAAGAAATTGGGTTATTCAATGAATGGGATGAACTCAAAGGGAGAAGTTTTACAGGTAAAGAGTTCGCAGCTCTTTCCACTACACAACAAAAGGAGATTTTGAGTCGACCTGGAGGTAAGCTGATCTCTCGTGCTGAGCCTAAGCATAAGCAAGACATTGTGAGAATGCTTAAGGAAATGGATGAGATTGTTGCAATGACTGGAGATGGTGTTAATGATGCACCTGCACTTAAACTGGCAGACATTGGAATTGCCATGGGTTTAACAGGAACTGAGGTGGCAAAAGAAGCTTCAGACATGGTTTTAGCAGATGACAATTTCAGCACCATTGTTTCTGCTGTTGCTGAGGGTCGATCAATCTACAATAACATGAAAGCGTTTATCAGGTAACTTTTTGTTTGTAAGAAAAATTTTTTCCCTTGCAAATGGAAGTTAATAATGAAGAATTCAGTCATGTTTTGTTTCTGCAGGTACATGATATCATCTAACGTTGGAGAGGTGATTTCGATATTCTTAAACGCTGCACTCGGCATTCCAGAATGTATGATACCTGTGCAACTTCTCTGGGTCAATTTGGTCACTGATGGTCCACCTGCAACAGCTCTTGGCTTCAATCCTGCTGATGTTGATGTAATGCAGAAACCACCCCGGAAAACCAATGATGATCTTATAAACTCCTGGGTTCTCTTCCGCTACTTGGTATCTGTTCTTCAACATTACAATTTTGCTATTTTATGTAGTGAAAACTACCAAGTTAGTCATCTTCGCAACAACTTCTTCAATGCAGGTCGTTGGTTCTTATGTGGGAATTGCAACAGTAGGAATCTTTGTCTTGTGGTACACGCAGCCTTCATTTCTGGGCATTAGCCTTGTTGATGATGGACATTCCCTGGTTGAACTCTCTAAGCTTCGCACCTGGGGAGAGTGTCCCTCGTGGCCAAATTTCACAGTGTCTCCGTACAAGGTTGGCGGAGGACGCATGATCAGTTTTTCAAATCCTTGTGATTACTTCTCTGCTGGTAAAGTGAAGGCAATGACTCTTTCACTGTCAGTGTTGGTGGCAACTGAGATGTTCAATTCCCTAAATGCTCTTTCAGAAGACAATAGCTTAGTCATATTGCCACCTTGGAGGAACCCTTGGCTTTTAGTTGCAATGACAGTTTCGCTTGGCCTCCATTGCCTCATACTCTACGTCCCATTCCTGGCAGATGTGTTTGGTATTGTTCCACTGAGTGCAAGCGAGTGGTTGCTTGTCATCTTGGTTGCAGCACCTGTCGTTTTAATTGATGAGGTTCTTAAGCATGTGGGTAGGAGTCAAAAGAACAGAAACAGCAAGAAGAAGACAGAATAAGTGACACAATTATCTGGTTGTGAAACTGACAGATGAGGAGTTGTTGCTATGTCAGGATTATACTTTTACATGCTTTTGTTTTGCTAAGTTCATGATTTGGTTCCTATACTTGGTTATGACACCAGAAGTATAGGCACCAAAATTATGATTTTAGTCCTTCTTGTCGTTTTAAAATCTCTGGTTTTTTTCCCTGGAGCTATGTTTCGATGTTTAAAAATCAAATGAAAGGAAGTCGCTACTGGTTCACTGCTACTGGAAGGAATGGTAATGGTTAGAATCCTTGATTCCTTCTTGTTACACTTGGAAATCTCGACGGAACTGAATGAATATCTCTGTTGAAACTGATCGAAATGGAGAAACCAAAATAGGCTAATACTTGCAGGATAGTTGATCAATTTTCATCCATCAACCAAAGTCAGTAAGGACTCAAAACCATATAAATTTCTTATTAGCTTCTTCTTGGTATTGAACTTGGTCTCAATAGTTAATCATTCCTCTATGTGTACTTGCCAAGAAGTCCTGAGTATGTGACATTATCAGATGCACTTTCTTGTCTCTACATCAGAAACGATCGCATGGAATCGAAGAATCTTGACTCCAACTACAAGCTTAAGAATTCAATTCTATCAAAAACGAATAAAGGGTTTGTTAACCAGTGAAATAATAATGAATTTTGCCTATTTAACTTTACTTTCACCGACAAATTAACAAGCTTTACAACCTCCGACTATACAGAGAGTAAATGCTGTGACATAAAATTCGAGTGCCCTTCTTAAATCTCGACGTTTAGAAGAAATTATACGGATCAGCAATGTTCATCTCTGCTCGTCCTCTGGTAGAGTCTGTCAGGTCAGTCTGCTGCGTCTGTTTGACAATAATCGAGCACTCCAAGCATAAATCTGACATATGGGAAGTCCTCAAGTCGTGATCCTAGGATAAAATCCATGTGATTCAAGCATATGAAAGCCATTTAGAAGAAAGAAGACGCTGTAGGTATCACGTTCAAGAGTGCAAGTACTCTAGCAGAAATTGCCCTAACGTTTCTGCTCCCTCGCTGTGTTAAGTCGACCAAAGGAATGTGTGCAGAAGGACCATACTTTTGCCGAAACTCTGGCAGCTGGAAGATTTTTTCCAAAGCCTTTAGAGACTTCTCCTGCAATATCGTGGAAGGAGAAGAGAGAAACCTTATAATTGGTTCAATGGCTTGTGCTTGTGCAAGAACATTACTACCACTCTGGAGTTTTTCACCCTCAATTAGAGTCAAAAGTGCATCCAAAGCAGCCTCACATGCTTCAGGATGTGGATCTTGAAGAACCCTGACTAGGGGACTTACTGCATCGGCCTCTATAAGGCAAAATGATGATTCAACAGAACAGATTCCCCCATGAATGAGGCAACATGTCTCTTGTGGAGCTGAGAAGCACCAAAACCCCTTGCTTTTTGATATGGGCTGGCTCAGCCTCATTGAACTCTCTGAAAAACGACCGAGAGAAATGGCAGCATATTTTTTTGTTAAGGTAGTTCCAGAATCTAGCAGCTGTACCAGCACTGGAATAATGCCAGTTTCAGCTGTTTTCTTTTGCCAGGCATAGTTCGTCGAGACAGTGAAACGACATATGGCACCAACAGCACTTTCAACTAATTGCTTGTCGCGGGGATCAGTCCGATTGTTATTTTTCAAAAAGCCGACAATTACTTCAAGTACCTTAGCATCCAAAAGCCAATTAGTGATCTGTTGATTCTCTGGAAGGAGAGAGATTATGTCCATTGCACTAGTAATTTCTTCCATGTCACCTGAAGATTGGATGATGCTATGCAGGGTCTCCATGCGTCTTAGATTCACATGCTCGAGGATGGCGAATTCATCAACATCTTTTACTATGAAACGCAACAGCTTCACTGCATCTGCTCGTACATTTGGGTTCTCTTGCCCGAATAACTGAGCTAATACTTGCACGGCAGAGCACTGTTAAGTAATTCAACAAGTTAACTTGCATATGATGCAATTTCCAAATTTTGATTATGCAAGGAAGTGTCAATACAGATACTAGTGACTACCAAATAGAGAAAAGTAAACAGAAAGACCAAAAGTTTCCAATGTCAACTAAGCTGAGAAGCAATCATAAAAGTGAGTTCCACATTTCTTTTTTTTTTTAATTTACCATCAGGAATAAGAGTAACCTGCCATGTACTTTGTTGTGGACGTGTTTATAGGCCAGAAATACAGCCGCAAATTACGTTAATTAGGTTGCAAGTTTTATTTAAATTGCTTAAAAGGTTTTAGGTTTATTATTGGAAACATATTACTAGTTTCCTTATTACTCTAGGAAATCATATTAATTAGGGTTTTCTTATTTCCTTTTCCTATGTGAACACTGCCTATATAAGGGCTATTTCATGAATAAAGAAAGTAAGTCATATTTTATCAAATCAGAGGTTTGGAGCTCTCTCTAACGAGGTCCAAGGTTTCGGTCTCCCTTAGAGCCGAATTTCTTTTCTTCTTCCAAAATAGGCAGAAAGAAGAATTCTAACAAGAACAGGGATATAACAGAGTTGCAAGATTACTCTGTACATCGTCCTGTGACTTGATCCATGTCCAAGGGTCCTAACATACTTGTGATGGAGATATCCCAGCTTGATCCAGATTTATTAGACAAAGCTCTTACTCTTTCATTACTTTGCTATACTGCCTCCAGAGAAGTTTAAAGACTTCAAAATCAAGATTGTTGAGAACTAAATGTGGGATGTGAATTTGGCCCTACAGTCTCACACTATAAACCGCATTGTGCTGGACTATTCAATCTCTTACCATCCCATTTCATCCATTTACTATCTTACATATCATATGGAGATTTCTGAGGATAACATATATATTATGGAATAAATCATAGTAATAGCTTTTGTAAATAGATGACATTATTGGAATTTAATAAAGTTTCTAGTTCAGCATAGCTGCCATTTTCTGTTTCTAATATTCAGTTCTCTTAACACGCATGTATGCGTGTGTCCATGCAGATAATTTAGGCTTGCATACCTCGATCAATTTGGTTATGACATTCGATGATGATGGCGATTGGCACAAGGCCTGGAAGGTACGGAGAATATTCTGTTGCACGCCAGGCCCTGTCAAATTAATCAAATTAAAGAGCTTGAAGATATCTTCATCTGATTCCAACAATGAAATTGCTGTGGGGCTGTATTCTTGAGACACTGTTGATATAGCGAGATATTCAAGCGTGGCTGTCAATTCTTCTCGCAAACCTATATATGATGAGTTGTATCGGAAGAGAAGGTCAAGCAATCGGCTCACTGCACCTTCTCTAATCACCTTCAATCCATTTGCTGGTAAGCTTGAGAGATTCCTAAGAGCTTTGATAGCCACCCTGTTCATCTCAACATCATCATGTGCAAGCAAGTGAAGAAGCGGACCTAGGACACCCCCTTCAAATAATGATGCTTTGTTACGGTCAGTTAAGCCCAGTTCAGCAATAGTAGACGTCATATCCATTTTCACGTCTTTTGGACCTGGATTATTAAGAGGCAAAATGTGCTTTAAAACAATAGAATGTTTCATTACTGCACAGCAAGTCTATTACACAACTCATAGCAGGAGTAGAGATTACAATTCAGATTCAACTAGAAACAATTCATTTACAGGTCATATAGTCGAAATGTGTTAAATGGTAGTCACTCGACATGTCAAGGTGGAACTTCATATGACAAGTGCAGCATCACAGTAATCAGTACATGCAACAATTGATCTGACTCAAACAGCTCCAATAGAAATTCACCTTGATACCACAATTGGAAATTCTTTTCCATTTTTGGAGTACAGATTGACAAACGAAAAGAAAGAAAAGCTTAAAGAACTGAAGGGCCAATATGTCATAATAGAAGCTAAATCATCACATAGCTCATTAAGGATGTTTTTCCATGCTTCTTACATTTGATAAGTACCTTGAGATAGACGACAAAGCAAAGGTTTGAAGTAATTTGCCTTCGCCATCTGTTTGATATAATCATCAGAGAAAGACAGTATGTCCAACAGTTCCTGTGCATAAGCGGCTGCTTGACTGTCAACACTGGTTGACATAGTAACCAAGAGCAAAATGCAACTATGTGCCTTTCCAATGAAGTTCCGTATCAAATTACTTTTTGATAATACCAACAATAAAGCCGCTGCTAACTTCCCTTCCTCGATACGACGCCCAAGAGATCGAACGATACACTCAATTGAATTATCAACAGTAGCAAATCTTTCCTGCATCATGTTTCAGATTCCAGAAAACTTAAAAAGAGTTAAAATACCATGTTGTTACCAACTTATCTCGTTAGAAAAATGAAACAAAAACCAGAAGCAGAATGTTAAATCGAAGCAATTAACAGTCTTGGAGAAGTATGATTATATGAATGAGATGAAACATTTCTTTTAAAAAGAGGGAGTTCTTTGTTGGAATTAAGCTATGCAGCAAAGTATGAAAAATTTCCTCAACCAAAACAGCATCCAAAAGAAAGGTAGACTTTAATTTGAATGCAATCAGATTTGCCAAACTCACTCTAAAATTCAAATTTTTACTTAGGACCCATGCAACAAAAAGAAAGAGTTTTGATCAACCCATTATTATTCAGCACATTTGGATATTGAACATGTCATAATCAGTCCAAAAGACAGTTTCACCTCATGATTCCTGTTACCTCTGCTCCATGGATCCAATATCCAGAAAAGATAATAACATTACTAATTGGGATAGGGGATACCTTAGCATCATCACTATCTTGTGCTAGAGTGCAAAGGATTGCAAGAACTTGTTTCCTTATCTCACGATTTCTCCGACCGAGTAGTTCAATAAGAATTGGTATGTAATTTTCCAATATTATCCATTCTCGATGCCGGTCTCTTTGTTCACACAAATCATCCAACTGTTTCAAGCAATGAAGCACTTCTTCCTCGTCATCGTCTGTGAGTTTTGATTTAATGGAAGCTATATTAATCATTGTGTTTCTATCCTTCCATTCTTCTATTGACTGCCTCAAAGTTCTGTTTGGCCGTAGAATTGATGGATCCAGAGGATTCGTGGTCAGAGGACATAATTTATTCCCATCTGCAAGCCATTTTTCTATTGCACTTCTCTCAAATGTTTGTCCTGAAGAGGTCTCCACAGGGTCCACCATTACATCCTTAGTGATTGGACAGTAGAATGAATGGAGAGGTTCTAATGGTTGACTACCCAAAGAATTACGCTTGATGAAATACTTCTGCTCCTTTTCACTGGGAGATGAAGTAGCATCTGCCCTTGCTAACAAAGCAATTATTTGATCCATTTGTATAGCTTCAGCCTGATCTTTCTTAAGCCGAACATTTTCAATTTCATTCTTGAATTCTTCAAATTCTTTCTTCAGTGAAGCCTTTTCAGTTGATATCCCAACTGTTTCAGCTATGCGCACAAGTAACTCATTGGCATAAGAACGATCAACATTCCTCTCCTGTATTCCTGAATCAATTTTATCTAAAATCTCTTCTTCTGCTACAGCTGCCTTGAACCTTACGCTCTGCATAATTTCGCAGAGATTCACAATCTCATCAGCTATGCCTGACGAAAGACCCAGAGAAGCCAAAGGAAGAAGACTTAAGGCTCGGCTGAATTCTCTAGTAATGTGCTCCAAGCGTTTAGCTACTGTCCGGGAATTCATTAGAAGGTATACCTTGTTTCTCTTGGTGCACTCTGTAGTCACCTCCTTTGCATCTTTGACTTCATGATCGAGAATTCGGATAACATTGTTTAAGCTTTTGGAACCTTTGATATCTTTCTTATTCAGCTCTTTTAGGATGGGAACAATCCTCTCCAAGTAGCTGCCAAGTTCCTTAAAACTCTCCTTCTTGACGAGTACGTTCTTGGAAAAGAATATAATCTCAATCATTTCCTCTATAATCTTTGAAATTATTTCTGGAGCTGGAACACTCGAGGCAATGTCCACAACGGCATCTAGTACCATCCTGAAACGCCCGACAACCACAACGAAGTGAAGTCCTATATCACCTTCCGATTATATGATATCACTATACGACAGACATTATGGTTGGTTAAGTCATGCTGCACAGCAACATATCCATCCATCCTGACCCTATAAAAAGCTTTAAATTTGAATGCCTAGTGGAAACTAAATAAACATGTAACTAACACCCAGATAATCAAATATATAAACAAAAACAAGTGTTGGCATTCTGATTCATTGCCAATGGAATGTATGGAAGAATGAAACTTTTGGCATGCTGAACCGAAATTCTGAGCTTTGCTTGATGAATGTGATTATTCAAAATGCATTTGAAATGTCCATCATTATCTTACATTTATAACAACAAATCTCTTAGGTGTTTTTGGTAGCTGAAACAAGGTATTAATGCATAATGATCTTAATGAGAAGGAGAAAGGTAGCAAAGCTTGTTGTTTGAGGAAAAGTTGCCAGAAACAGGAACAGAGAAAAATCAAAACATCATTAAGGTTGTTATCCATTTCTCTTGCATTTTGCAGCAATCAAGCAACGACTAAAGAAAAATAAGGAGAAGTTTCAATAAGAGAAACAGAGAAAAACGAATTTTCCCATTTCTCCTGCGTTTTCCAGCAATCAATCAACGGCTAAAGAAAAAATGCCTAAAACTTGTGTCCATCAGGGAATTTTCTCAACTTTCCATGAGAATTCAACAAAAGGGCGCCAGGAAAAGGATCATTAGACGGTTCGTCTACGCTCAGAATGCAATTCCCAGAATCATATAACAGAGAGAGCACACATGATTGAGCTAGAAGTCAACTCGTTACAAATTCACTCGAACACCAAAGCTGTGAAGAATTTAACCATAGATAATCTCTTAACCATCCCATTAAATTAGTAGAAGATTCATTAACTGTGAAACGTCTCCTTGCTATAATGTGATGTGTTTCTAATGCCAATAAAAAGTAACCCACCCGATAGTATTTAACATCCAGAAATCTGCCAAATAAAATGCGTCCCAAGCTGAAATATCACAAGTAACACATCTTATAATCACTGACGAAGCAAGATACAAACCTGACTGGGAAAATCTGCCTATGAAAAGTTCATAAAAGCACCATCTGCTCAACGAACTCTGCCTGGAAATGCAAGGATAGATTTGCAGGAAACCTTGAGATCGAGCTTTCCGGACACCAAAAACAGTGTAGTTATCTAAACCAAATGAACCCGTATACACCGCATATGCAAAAGAAAAGAAGTACAGATAATAATGAAGTGAACTTTATGCCTTTTTCTATCCTTTTGATAGGTGATTACTAATAAAGAACATAACTTCCCATTTCTTACTTTATGAAGCACTAGTTCCTCTCTACCGGCGAAGACTACGTCCTAGTAATAGTCTTAAACCTGAATTTTGTTCAACCAGGTTTTCTATTTGTTGGTCTTCTGGGTTGACTCTGAAATTCACTAAGCTAAACCGACGACCACCAATAACTTTTACTTATAAATAGAAAGGCTTTAACTTTTCACTTAAAACTAAAATCCTAAAAAGATCGCAGCTTTCACGACTGTGTCACAATTTCCACTCCAATTCTGGAATGGATTACGGAAGATAGAAAATAAAAAGGAAAGAAAATAACCTTTAATGTCTTTATTGAACTACATGATCACCTACACATATGGTCATTAAAAAGTTTTGGACTTTGCCATTGAGTGGATAATAACAGTAATAATTATTAAGCAAGTAAAAAAAGTTTAGAACTTAAATGAACAAATGAAGAACAAGTCTACTTTTGTAAATTATTATTTTACAGCAGGAAGTATGACCAAGCTCAAAGACAACAACCACCTGAAAGAGATGCCTACAGCCGCCTGACTTGAAAAGTCTTGAATGGAAAACTTATTCACAATTCAATGCCACTTCATTACCACGCTCTAAAGGTTCTAATCAACTAAGGATCCCTGAGCTTTGTTACGTGGCCTGAAGTCCTTCTCCAATGACCGAATTGATACAAAATTAATTTCTATAAGACGAAACAATGTAATTTTCGCTTTTTGGTTTGTTTGCAACTTCTTTCTGAAAGAAATTTATGTGTAAAAATTATGTATTATTTTGTTATGTGCTAATCTATATATTTATACATTTATTGGTTCAATACTTACCATACATTTGTCAGTAAATACAGAACAAAATAAAAAGCTGGGATGTATTCTGTTGTAACAGAATTGTAATGGCTAGCTTGCATAAGTGAATTCCAATTATAGCCTTTGTGTGAAATTTCTATTGTTTCCCTCACTATACTTCTTATTTGTTCTTCTTTGTGTCTTCTTTGTTAACGTCCTCGCTCAAACTGAATTGAGGGCTTCGAACTAGGTTCAGTTTGGTAATTAGAGAGAAAAATCTTGACGATGTCAAAGGCTTTGTGAGGATGTCGGCAAGCTAGTCTACAGAATTAACATATCTGACCTCAAGTTCTCCTTTTTCCACTTTGTCTCTAATAAAGTGTACATCTGCTTCAATATGTTATGTTCTTGAGTGAAAGAGTGAGTTTTGAGCCAGCGATCGAGCGTCGTTGTTGTTGCTCCACATGGTAGTTTTGTGTGAGAGAAAAAACCTTAACTCAGATAGTAGGGATTTGAGGTAGACGAGTGAGGTAGACACCTGTAAGAGGGCTCGATATTCAACCTCGGTGCTAAATAGAGCTACTGTCGATTGTTTCTTGGAGATCCAGAAAACAAGATTTCCCCCCAGGAAGACGCATCCTTCGGTTGTTAATTTTCGATCATCTGGAGAGTTGGCACAGTTGGAGTCATTATAGGTGTGGAGGTTGAGAGGAGAAAAAGCAGTCCTAGATTTGAAGTTTCTTTCAAGTAACACAGAACCCTTTTACATGCAATCCAGTGTGTATTTAGAAGATTTTGTAAAAACTGACTTAATTTATTTACTGCGAAGCCGATGTCCGGTCTTGTATTACACAGATACTGAAGTGCTCTTATGATACTTCGGTAGAGTGTTAGGTATTCAAAGGGTGTGCCATCACGTGGAGATAATTTGGTTGCTGCAGTGATTGGAGTGGAACAGGGCTTGCATGAGGACATGTTGGTTCTGGTAAGTAAATCTTCGATGTAATGTTTCTATGAAAGATATAATCCATTTATGCTTTTATATGTTTCAAAACTGAGAAAATAATTTATGCTTCCAAGCATTTTAAGTGCAAATTGAGGCTATAATTGACTGATAACTGCATGAATAGCTTGAGTTGAATTTCCCATGATTAGGATATCATCCACATAGACTAGTAGCATTGTAATGATTCCATTATTGTTTGATAGAATATAGAAGTATCTGACCTTGAATTATGAAACCCCCACTGAGACAGTGCATGTTTCAGTTTATGAAATCAAGCCCTAGAGGCTTGTTTCAACCCATAGAGAGCTTTAGCCAGTTTGCAAATATGATGCGACTGTGTTTTGCTTTCAAATCCTCGTGGCTAATTTATATAAACAGTTTCAGGTAAGTCCCTATGTAGAAATGCATTGTTGATGTCAACTTGCTGGATGTCCTAGTGATGAGAAACAACAAGTGACAGAACTACTCTGATTGTTGAGGCTTTCACAACAGGGCTAAAAGACTTTAAAAAGTCAATGTCAGGGGTTTGATTTAACCCTTTGGTGACAAATCGAGCCTTGTTTTTAGACACAGTCCCATAAGTATTATCCTTGTCCGGAACACCCATTTTGTGCCAAGAATGTGCATGATAGGCTCATAGGAAACAAGTGTCCAAGTGTGATTTTGTTATAACGCATTGAATTCATCTTGCGTAGATTGAAACCATATATGATTATTTAGAGCTTCAGAAATTATTGTGGGTTCAGTGTGAGTATTTAAAGCTAGGGAGAAGGAATAAAGTTTAGGTTTAAAAATTCCACTTTTGGAGCGAGTTTGCATATGATGGTTATTTTGTGTTAATGAGAAGAAGGATTGGGTTCAATGTTTGCTGTGGTTGACAGAATGGGATTAGGTAAGGTATTTTGATTGTTTAATGAAATTATAGGATTTGCTGGTGAGTAAGGATTCTGAGAGTTTACCTGTAGCGCCCCCTTACCACAGGGTACCCACCGGGACTCCCGTAGGTCATTCCGATACATATCCTACGATAAGGGTGAGCTACGAATGATTACTACTATACTTCACAAGGCATCATAATAATAACACATCAGTACAAAATCATAACTTTTTAAAACCAAAGTTTTCCCCATTTCATTTCATCAAAATCAGAAATTTATATATCTGTCATCGTTTACTTTCTGTACATCACTACAAAAACCTTAGTACAATATGCTATACAAACAGGGAAAAATACATCATCTCTATCTAGGTCATCCCAAAAATCCCAGCTGACCAACATGTGAGCCATAACTTCTCTCGCCAACACGATCTACACGGCTAGAAAAGTCCCTCTGGAGCTAGGAGTCTACCCTCGGTCCTGAAAAATATGTTGCAATTT
>JAOQMQ010000009.1:18149637-18170937 GCA_027563845.1 Erythroxylum subrotundum | reverse complement strand
TTTAATTTATACTCAAATTTTCACCCAACTTTTCAATGGCACTAATTAATAAATCCTAAAATCATGTACCCAATATTTCAATGCCATTGGACAGTCATTTCCAGTACCGAAAACCAATCAGTCCGCCACTTGACGATTTTTTTCGGTCTGAAAATTTTTTCCGAAATTTTCAGAAAAATTTCTAAATGTCCCCAAAAATGTAAAATACACAACAATCCACTCCAATTAAATTTTCAAGCACAAAAATCGCATTTTCCACAAAATCACATTGAGACACATATACCTGGAAATGTCATGAATTCATGTACAGTCCTGTGCATATACAAAAATTACAATTTATGTGTTTATGGAGGCCATATCATGCATGAACGTGTTGAGACAAATTTACCCACTCATAACCCGTTCCAAATGACTATTTTACCCTTCCCATCGATGATGGGATGTTACATTACCTGTCTGTTAGAGGATTCAGCTGCGTGAGAACATTCTGCAGTAGAGGAGTGAGTCGTGACAACCTTTAGAGAGGGTGAAGTTGAGGTTAAGAGCGAAGATAGGGAGACTCGGTGAAGCTATATGATGATTTGAGTGTGTGGGAAAAAAATTGAGGAAATGGAAATTTTTCCTCGTTGAAGACCACATGATGAGAGATGACGATTTTTCCTTGATTAGTCAAACATTTGTAACCTTGATGCATTGAACTATATAAAAAAAACACACACATTTTGTGGTATGAAACTCGAATTTATGGTGAGAATAATATCTGAGATAAGGAAAGCAACTACAACCAAATGTTTCGAGATAGAGATAATTTGGGATTTTATTCTACAACTTTTTAAATAGTGAGAGATTGTTTAGTCTTGGAGATGGGAAGTTATTGATGAGATAGGTGGCTGTAGAGAAGGCTTCTAACCAATAGGTGAGTGGCATGTGAGCATGGGATAAAAGAGTTAGTCCTATTTCAGTGATATGTCGATGTTTTCTCTCGGAGACACCATTTTATTGGTGAGTGTAAAGACTATCGATTTTGTGAGGGTTGAAATGGTTAAAACAAAAATTTTAAAACTAACAAGAACCCAAAAGATCTTGTCTTGTAACCAATTCATAAACCAATATAGCACAAATCAAAGCATATAAACCATTATACCTTGAACTTGGTCTCCAAACCAAATAGAAGACCTCACGATTCCACCTCCTAGCTCACGACTTCAGGTCCTTGCTCACGGCTTCACCTCCTTTGCACAAAATAAGATGCACTCCAAGGTTTCCACCAAAGATCAATTAGAAAGCCCAATGTTTCCTGATGCTAGATGGTACTTCAATGGCTTATCTCTGATCCTAGAAAAATCCCCAAAATAAACAAAAAGATGGGTGATTGAATGCTCAACACATGAGCTAAATGCTTTTTGGGTCTTGTAAGGAGGATGAAGAAAATCGGCAGCTTGGAGGAAGAAAAAAGAGAAAGAAAAGAAAAGTTGAAATCGTGGGAAGAAGAGGGTGAAAAAAGCAGCTGGAAAACCCACACAAAAGGCACAAAATTCCTTCTTCCTTTTGGACAAATTAGGGTTAATTAAACGCCTTTTTAATTTTCCAAAAGCCCTTGTGTAAATAAAGTCAAAAACAAAATGAAAAGGGCAACTTAGTCATAAGACTTTAAACACATCTTTATGTTAATTTCATGGACAGCTCATATTCTTACAAGGTTGGCCATGTGAATACTCATTTAAAAAGCCACTTTGCCATTTATCTCATGTTTTAAAATAATTTAAACATTTGACCCAGTTGTCATATAACTATACCATATAATTATACGCATCATTAAATTTATATAACATGTCATACATATCAAACAAATTTATCTAGGATTAAATTTGTTATCTAATAACATTTATTCTAATACCATATGACGACCAAAATAATTATAACACTCATAATTAATTTTATCGTCATATTCATATCTCCATATGATATACTAGAATAACTATCTTTTTCTAATCAAATCTTTTCTGATGTGAATCATTTGGACCTATGTCATGTTGACAATAGAATTAAAACCCCTTTTAATTTTATACATCATAAGCGGTATCTAGCAAAATACATTATAATTACTCAAATGACATAGATGATAAGTATCGTACACAAATCACGATCCTGAAGCAATAATTGCCCGTGTCAATTCTCTTGCCTCATAATATCCTGAATAAATGCAAGATTGGAATATGTCATTCTTTCCAATTTATTTCTTCTTGATTTCCAAAGTAAATCGTAAATATGATTAACTCCTTAATTATATTGCATGCATACAATATTACTTTATCAAGGGCCTATATACATTATCACTCATATCATATACGAGGGACAACAGTATTCTTGATGAACATTTATCCTCTACATAAGTTACGCATACTGCGGCATTATTTGTATAGCTACCTGTTATAGTTAGCGTTGGACAATGCCAACAAATACACATTTCTCATATAAGAAAATGAACATCTCATACCATAGAATTCAAGACACATACGAAACATTAATGACATAAACATAATCCTAATAATGTTTCATTTAGGGTCTGTCGATTGTCATAGTCTTCATTATGTATCTGTGTGATTAAGCCGATAACTCCTTATATAATGGCTTGTAGAACATCACCATCATTTAATCCATACACTAATCTTTTAGTGGTCAATTAATATTCCATGTTAAT
The DNA here is from genome assembly GCA_027563845.1 of Erythroxylum subrotundum. Lineage (NCBI taxonomy): Eukaryota > Viridiplantae > Streptophyta > Magnoliopsida > Malpighiales > Erythroxylaceae > Erythroxylum > Erythroxylum subrotundum. Next base: position 18,168,236 of record JAOQMQ010000009.1, on the reverse strand, counting down.
TACCAAGATTAGCAACATTTCAGAGTAATCATTATTTTCATTATAGAGTTCTACAATCTGAGTCCTCAACTCGAATAATCCATAAATAATGAAAACTTATGGAACAAAATGACATAAACCATCCAATTCATGAACATAGCTGTTAGAATACAACCACCTAATGATTGGCTTCTAGATCATAACACTAACAAGCACAGCTAACATGTGGTTGTATCCCATATTTTGTGAGGTAAGGTAAGAGGGCTTTGTATTCACCTCATATGTTAGTGTAAAGAGCTTTGATTTTTCTGTTCAATTGGAGTTTTACATTGGCTTTGAATTTGACAAAAACTGATAGAGTATCAATTTTAATTTTAGGGGATAAAACCATGTGAACCTTGTGTAGGCATCAACAAAAATAAGATAGTATTTATGTCCTTCAGTTGAGAGATATGGCGAGGGTCCCCAAATATCGAAGTATATGATGTCTAATGGATTTTGAACAGTTATGACATAAGTTTGAAAAGGTAGTTCATGCAATTTTCCTTGCTTACAGGCATCACAATGGGACATGTTCTTAAGATTAATATTGAACTTCACTGAATGTATAATTTGTTTTAAGATACTGTTGGAAGGATGGCCAAACATTAACATTTTTCTATGCTATGCTTGTGTCACAATGACTACCCTTTAAAAGAGAAGAAACTTTCTGTTATGAAAAATTAGACTTATGAGCAGGGTATGTTTGCATGACTGACCTAATTTTATTGGGTAGTTTAGTCCCTTTAAGGTTGTAGCGGCCATCCCGAAGCACTCCCTTGAGCAGAATCTTCCCTGTTACTTTGTCTTTAGACAACTTTCGTTAGTAAACTCAACAGAAATTTTGATGTCTTTGGTAAGTTTAGAAATGCTCAACAGATTTTTGGTTATGGTTGGAACATGTAGAATTTGTTTTAATGTAAGAGGTGTGTGTGTGTGTGTATTATCTAGGAAATGTATGTAAGATGAGCCAATATTAGCAATAGGAAGAGAGTTACCATTACCAACAGTGAGTTGATCATTTCCAACGTACTCAGAACTTATTGACAATTTATTAAGGTCTACTGTTACATGATTTGTAGCCCCACTGTCTATAAACCATATATTGTTATTGATTGCTTTTGAGGAAGGATATCCATGCTAATTTTGAGCCAAATAGGATTGAGGACAGTTTTGTGCATTGTTCTGTGTTTGTTAAGTGAAGATGTTCTGCCTCCATGGTTGGATAGTGTTACCTTGCCATGATATATTAAACCTTTTGTGACATTTCAGTGCTTCATGGTCGGGTTTATGGCAAAGCTAACAAAAGATTCTATTTCCATTCCATCTGCCTCCTCTTCCACGATTTCCTCTTCTTCTAAATCCACTTCTTCCTTATTGATTGTTTTGATTGAAAGTTGCAGAGTTTGCAGTTGGTGATGAGATATCTTCTTGATTAATTGTGTTCAGCTGCTTTATTCTTACTTCATGCATCATAAGAGAGTATTGCACTTCTTGTAGAGTTGAAGTTTTCATAGAATGTGTTAGATAAATCACAACAGGATCATATTCATGACCAAGCCATTTAAGGCATATAATATTAATTCATACTCAATGATTGCATGTCCTGCTACTTGAAGTAGGTCTCCTATGATTTTAACTTTTGCATATATTCTGATATGGTATGTGAATCTTTTTTAATTGTTGAATGTTGATGCTTTAGCTGTAGAACTCTAACCATGGACGTTTGAGCATAAAGATTTTCCAAAATTTGCCAAACTTGGTAGGATGAATTGGAATGGTTTATCTTTCCTATTACTTCTTCTCTGATGGTTGAAAACAGCCAGCATAATAGTAGCTGGTTTGTTTTTTACCATGCTTTGTAATCTGAATTTTCGTTGACTTGGTTTGTGTCTGCAGTGATGAACTTAGTGATAAACTGAGGAGGAGGTGTTGTGTTGACAAAGTTTTCAAGCTCAAGAGCTCTTATGGCTGCAAGGATTTGAGCTCTCCAATTGAAAAAGTTTTGTTTATCAAGCTAGATGGGAATATTGAAGTTTAGGGGCTTTGTTAGGGCTGAAAAATCAAAAGAGGAAGATGATGTACCATTTACAATGGTGGCTGACGATCTAGAGTTTTCCTCCATTATTGACGTTGGTCGCTCTAATACCATGAAAGAAATTTATGTGTAGAATTATGTATTATTTTGTTATTTGCCCATCTGTATATTTATACAATTATTGATTCAATACTGACCATGCATTTGTCAGTAAATACAAAACAAAATACAAGGCTGGGATGTATTCTGTTGTAACATAATTGTACAGGTCAACTTGCATTAGTGAATTCCTATTATAGTCTTTTGCGTGAAATTCCTATTGTATCCCTCACTTTACTTCTTGTTAGTTCTTCTTTGTGTCTTCGTTAACTCTTTGGAGCTACACTACCACTTAACTCTGTAATCGGAAGAAAATAAACTACAAAACAATGGGGTCTTGGATTCTGAGTTGTTTCATCAAGAAATTGAGAATGACTTGATAACTTCTCGTAATGTTGTGCGGAGAATGACTTGATAACTTCTCGTAATGTTGTGCAACTTAGTAACTTGTCCGCCCTGTGCTCAACCATGCAAAGCAGCTTGAACAGTGTGGGACCGTAATCTTTGTGAATATTGCGCATTATAGTCAGAAAACTCTTCAAGAGAGCCATATCAAGACAAACTTCACCAATAAGGAAGTTTAACTCAGAACAAACCAAAAAGTTTCGGGGGCCAGTTTTCTTTTATAATCTGCATGCCAAACAACCTTTACTCTCAAATGAATTTGTCGAGAATCCTCATCCCTCTATCCTGATTACAAACAACCTTGCTCAGGAAGAGATCCCAAGAACCACAAACTCCTCCTCTTGTGATGGCCATGGAAACAATTTTGTCAACTTCACCTTTGATTTCTGATTCCTGCAACCCCTCAATCAGTACCGAGTAAGTTAAACGATTAGGTGAGCACCCTGTTTCCAACATCTCCTCAAGAATCCTAATGCCCTCTTTTGCTTTCCCTACATTAGAAAAGCCCTTTATCAACACATTATATGTGAAAGCATTAGGAGTACAACCTTTCTCCACCATATCATCCCACAACTTCCCAACCTCGTTCAACTCCCCTTGTTCACACATCCCCGCAATGAGCGTATTATAGGTCAAAAGGCTCGGGATTGAACCCTGCTCGAACTCATCAAACAATTTCCTCGCTTCCCATGCCTTTCCCTCCTTGCATAACCAATGTATAAGTGTGCTAGTAATCGCATTATCGGGCATGCAATTCTTCTTTAACATTCTCTTCCACAGGTCACAAGCATCATCCACCTTATCTTGCTCACATAACACATCAATAACCTTACAACAAAGGGTTGAGTTGGGTATGTAGTTCTTGTCAAGCATATCATCAAGCAAGTTACATGCTTCACCAGACTTTTTCGCTTTGCAATAAGCCTCTATCATAACACCATAAGTAACATCATTTGGCTCCACACTGTACTCTTCCATATTATCCATAACCTTAATAGCATCATTTAACGTTCCTTGTTTACAATACCCATCCATCAAGATCGCAAATGTTGTGGCATCTGGCAACCACCCTCTATCAAAAAGCTCGCCAAAAACCTTCTCAGCATTTACCATGTCGCCTAACGAAACGTACCCTCCTAAAATCGTTGTGTAAGTAACCACATTTGGGATCAAACCCATTGAGGGCATTTCCTCAAGCACTTTAACTGCAGCTTTTAGGTCCCTTTTCTCACATAACCCCTTGATCAAAATGTTGTAAGTGAAAACATTAGGCACTATTCCGTATTTGGTTTTGCAATCCCTGAACATGGCGTGAACTAAATGGTACCTTTTGTTCTGTACAAGAGTGTTCAACAATGTATTCAACGACCTCACAGAACGTTTGACCTTAAACTCTTCGATGCGCACAAACGTTTTCAAGGCCAAGAAAGGCTTGCCCGAGAGACCGTAGTTGCGAATAACGTCGATGAATAGATTCTCGCCGCATTTGAGCTGGGATTCGTGTAGATGAGAGAGCAACGACTCCATAGGTTCAAAGGCGCGAGCGCGACAGAGCTTGGAAATAATGGAACAGTAGGTCTCGTAATTATGGGAAAAACCAGGGTGGTATTTGCCGGCGTATTCGAAGATTTGAAGGGCAAGGTCGAGATTCTGTTGTTTGTTGATCATGAAAACTAGGCGTTTAGGGAAAAGGCGTTGGGGCCACGGCTTGATTGGTGGTTTGACGACATAAGATTCCGGCAAAGCGGTCATCTGACTGGCGGTGGCAAGGAAACGGACGTTGCTGATTGAGTTGATAGGTTTGGCAAGTCTAATAAGTAGTTCGCACAGGTGGGTTGACAGAAGTCCCATTTTCTGGCATCAGAAACCAGTTAGCGGCTATTTGTCAGAATCCTGGAGAAACCTTAACTTGGTTAACGTACGGAATCTCCAAACACTTGGAATTCAGAATCCGACTAAAGTTATTTCTTTCTAGTCCTAAAAGAGAAACCTCTGATTACAGAAAAATGCAAAGAGTGCACTTAGATCAGGAATGTTTCGAGTTAATCATGTTCAAGCATTCCATCATCATGTGTGATATGCATTCACTGTGATAAGGACTTTGGGTCGATGCAGTCTGGACTTCTGGAGGCTCAAAGTCCACTATAAACAGGAATAGCAGTGGGTCTCATGAATCGTGCGAAAAGCTTGAATTTTGAAGGTCTGGACTTATGGTCTTATTGAGGGAGTGAATTTAGGTTGAAATTTGAGCAACAATTATTAAATATATTAATTAAATTAAATATATGTTTTATAATGAATTTCAGATTTAATAAATAAATTTAAATAAGATTAATAAATGGACTAAAAGTTTGAGTATAAATCAATAATATAACTTATATATCATAAATAATTTAAATGTTATATACATATAATAATTATATGTTAATTTACATTAATTTAGAAAAGAAAATTTTAGAAAAATAAACTAAACAAACTGATTCTGACTTTTAAGACCTATTTATTCACTAACATCGCTTGAAATTTATAAGCAAAAATAGTAATTGAGCCTCGGTTCTTCAATTGCTCATTTTAATTAGGTTTTGTGGTTCGATTTGTTGGGTGACCTAGTTAAAATTCACATTTTTTTTAATTATTATTATACAACTTGAATTTGATAAAAAGGAAAATAATATAAAATAATTTCTTGATCTTAACAAAAATTAAAAAATATCAACTTTTTTAATTATTAACTTGTGTATTTTATAACTCTATCATTCTACTATCATCTATATATATTTTATTATGTTTATATATTATATAAAAATTTGTGAGTGAATTTAGCCAGATATGATATTTCGTCTTCAATTATTTTCAATATTTTAAAAATTGAACCAAAATTTAAACCGATAAGGCAAGAGATTTTAGGTTTAAAATATTCAATTGGTATTACATCGTTATAAAATGGACTAAAGATTAAATAAAATTTAAAATTTTGAAATATGATTAAAAAAGATTATCCTTACCTATCAAAGCATTTAGAATTTAATTAAAAAGATATTATCAAATAAAAACTAATTGATTTCTTTTAGTTTATAAGAATTTATTAATTTATTAAAATTAATCGATTTTTAACAACAAAAGCTATTAAAGTAAATGAATTAGAAAATTAAAAACTGAACTGAAAAATTAAATAATTCAAAGTTTTTATTATTGAGCATGTTGAACCGGTTGAGTTTCTCAATCATTGACTATTCTAAAACATAATTTCTTAAATTGTAAATAACAAAAAGATTCAAACAAATCTAAATTAAAATTAAAATTTTTAACCTAATTTAATTCAAATTTAAACTCAATTAAATTCGAACATAAGAAGATTCAATAAAAAATTCTTAATATGTAAACCAAAACTCTGAATACAGCCTAACCAATTGTTATCCTTAAGGTTATGTTTGGTTGGAGGTAAGGTTTTTAATAGAATGTAATGAAATATAAATGGATGTAATATTAGAAAATTATTGTTTAGTAGATATGAAAAATTTCATAATGTAATAAAGTAAAGTGTTGTTTAAAAGAAGAGTTTATAATGTAATATAGTAAAAAATTATTTATCATTTTATATTTCCTTGTAAACTTCCTAAATTGAAGGTTTCTCATTTTTTTCTGTTTAGAATAAAATGAAATGTAATATAAATCCTTCTTTCTATCTCATTTTATTTTATTTTATCATAAACTCTTCTATTAGAATAATATTATATTTCATTTTATTTCAATAATAATCACGTAACTAACACAAAGCCTAAACTAGACCTTGAACAAAAATTGCAACTTCTGCTCAATACATGTAGCAGGTGACGTTCAGTTAATTCTTGCAGTGGAATTATTACAGTCAGCAACAACCGGAGCAAACATCCAGGCTTCCAACGAGTGACCAAACCTGTCTTGTTCCAGGAATTATTACAAGGGGAACACCCTTTAAGGCGTCGACCTACCAACCATGTAGCACTCAAGAACGACTTATTACAAACTTAAAAACTCCATTTGTCGTTGGGCCTACCCTACAGAATTTCAAAACCAATCCTGAGGTCCCATTGACCTATTTTTGTAGGTAATAAGTTTAACTCAAATTTTAATTAAATTTGAACTAAATAATTCAGATATTAATTTAATGTAAATATATTATTTTAACTAAATGTTTAAAACTAAGCTAAACCCAAATAACTCTCTTAAAAAATATCATCTCTACTCAAAATCCCCTTTAATCCACAACACAATAGTTTAATACAATATTTTAAAAAATGAACAAAAAATTAAACCAACAAGATAAGAGACAATATGTCTAATATTTAAAAGATTAAACCGGTATTAAACCATCATAAAATTCACTAAAAATTAGATAAAATTAAGTAATTTGAAATATAATTAAAAAAGATCATCTTTACCTATAAAATAATTTAAAGCTTAATTAAAAAAGATTGTTAAACAAAAAACAATTGATTTGTTATAATTTATAAATATCAGAGTATTCCGTATTGACTAAGCATGAAAATGTTAAAGCGTTTATAAGTAAAAGCTCAATTCTAATAATAAGAACTTATTAATTTACTAAATTAACCGGTTTTAAATACCTTGTTCTAATCTTATTTTGGTGTCAAAACAACGTAGTTTTATATGTAAATAGATATAAAATTAGGTCATTTTAAGGCTGAATCAGGATTAAATTAAGGTATTTAAAGACAAGCATTGCAATCATTTCATCTCCAACTCCAAGCCATGTTGGGTCACCAATTTCTAATGTGCTTTTGTTCAGTGTGATGAAGTTAGACAGCTAAATTGTTTTTGTTTTTTAACGTAGAATTCAGTGCCTGTATCGATGAGCTCGGAGAGACTCAGAATCAGAACTCAGTCCGTCATTTCAATCCACCCAAAGCCTTTAATTTGTTCCTTGAGAGATGTGCGGAGTTAAATCATTACTCTCAGGCATGTTATTCGTACCAAACCTTGTCGGTGCAAAACATTAGGAGGTCCACTTCTAGTCTAACGAGGTTCGTGATTGATGAGACTGGGACAGATTAATAATTAAGCAATAAAAAGTGAAAAGTAAGTTATTTATTATTATTACAGATGCAATAATTTAATATCTCATTTTTTTAATCTTTCGTAATTTTTATTTAGTAGAAAAATAAAAAATATTTTCTTGTATTGACTTTTTAAAAAAAAATTAATACTAATTAAGTAAATACAATTAATTAATTACAATAATATACTATAATTAATTAATTAAAATATAATTTATTTATTAATTAATTACAATATAATATATTTTTATTTCTTAATATTTTTTACAAACTAACCATTATTAATAGTAATGGTAATCATTTCTTACTCTTAACCAACTATCATAATTATAATAATAAAATCTATTCTCATTTTTTTTTATATTTATTCTCATTCTTGTTACCATTCTTCTGTTAATCAGCCGAACATTTATAGACTAATTGCACGCAACTTCACCTGCATTTTTTCTGGAATATGAAATGATCAAACTCTTAGCTACTCTCGTTTTTCCTGATGCTTGTCAGGATTTACTTTTTATAACAATAAAATCACACTTTTCAATGATAAATTATCAGTAGTGTAAGAACTTGTGTATCCTTTGAACAGGCGATTCATAATTAAGTGGCTTAGGATAACAAAAAAAAAACTTCTGATGCATTTTAAGGAAAATTTAAAAAGTTTCTAATCTTTAGAATTAGAGAAATTTTTTATAAGTTTTTATTTTCTAAAAAATTTATTTTCTTAGATTTCAATTGAAAAATAACAATGAAACATATGTAATATAAATATTATACATAGACCAATAAAATATACAGACATAATAATCTAACTTATCTTTTAAATTCGATCAAAACTAATTAAATTTAACTTTAAGTAATTCGATTCAAATTTAAGAATTATATTAAATTATCATAAATACAGTATTTGATTGACCCACATGCGATATTCATGTCGGGTGTGTTTTGTCATTATTTTTAACTAAAGTATAAAGAATTATTATTAAAAACTGAAAACTACAAAAAAAGTTCAAGATTTTTTTAAAAAATTTATTTAGTTATTAATTTAATTAGTTGGGTTCGAATTTAAGAATTAGATTAAATCATCATATATTAAGTCCGTGACTCGAATATGTGATATTCATGTTGTGTATGTTTAGTCATTATTTTCAACTGAAGTATAAAACAAAGTTTTTTTAAAAAAATAAAAAACTACAAAAAATTTAAGAATTTTTAAAAATTCTTAAACTAGAAGAAATCTTTTTATCCCCTATATAGGAACGATAAATTTTGGCCGATGGTCTAAATTTAGTTGTTTTAATGGGCTGACCCATAGGTTAAACTGACTTGAGACCCAATTATTCTAAATAAAACAACATCATTTTATTTAAAAATTAAGCCTCGCGTAGGCCTAGATTTAGGCAGTTCAAGCCTAGGCTCAGTTAAAAAAAATATTATTCTATATTTTTAATTAAAAATATTTTTAAAAAATGACAGACTCATGTACTGCCCATTGCCATCCCTATCTTATGTTACATATGGGCAAACATTTACAATGGAACTCATAATTGTATCTTTAATCTATCTTTAAATAAAAGGGGATAGAGACAACAACCTCTTTAACTCTTTGTGATATATTTAAAAATGATTAGCTAGCTTAATCCATAAATTGTGGCTGGAAATAAGACATAATATGCCGGTGATGTGGGTTAAGTTACAAATCCCACTAAGCAGCAATTATGGCTTTCGACAAGCAATGTCTATCACTAATTATTCTCAATCATACAACTCAATAGACAAGTCCACCGCAAAAGCATTAAAGGAGAGACAAGGACTGCCCATCTTTCGCAATACTACTCCTTTTCACTATTCAGTGAGCAAAGCCATTGAAAATGCCGTCTTCTTCTCTGTATTGTCCTAACCTTTCTTTATTCTCTCCCTCTTGCTAAAAACACCGATATTGTCCCATCGTCAGGGTCAAGTTTCATAAGGGTTTCACGTTAGTTGGATATTGCTATTTGCGCTGTAGTTTCTGGGACCAAAATGAACCAAGAAATGAATGGTTTTGAGAGCGAGAATCACCAGGAACGTGTGCAGGAGAAGATAGACTACGTGTTTAAGGTGGTGGTGATAGGTGACTCTGCAGTGGGCAAGACTCAGTTGCTTTCCAGGTTTACGAAGAACGAGTTTTGCTTCGATTCCAAGTCCACCATTGGTGTTGAGTTCCAGACCAGGAGTGTCACCATTAATGGCAAAGTCATTAAGGCCCAGATCTGGGACACCGCCGGCCAAGAAAGGTTCTTTCCTCTCTCTCTTTAGGCCGTAGCTAGAGGTTGAAATCTGAATGCTTACTCAGGATGGTTAATAAACTTAAGGGGTGCTTGTTTGGAGGTAATGGGCAAAAATATACGGGTTTGGAATGAAAACTTATGTTTGATATCAACAGGGTAATACTTTTATTCCCCTATTTTCAACAATACTTCATACCTCTGGATTACCAGAGGAATGAGAATCATTGTTGGCTATACTTCATTTTCATTCCTTACTATATTCATTCCTATTCTTATTCCCATTACCTTCTGTGAACCAAGCGTCCCCTTAGTATAGAATTATCTAACAAAATTTAAGTTTTGATCTGACTCGGAATGAATATAAAATTAACAAATCACATCTAATTTAATTCGATTTGAAACTAATTTAAATTTAAATATTCATACAAAAAAATGTTTAAATTTAATAAAAATTTGAGTGGGTCAGTTAAAAAAATTACGTACGGTATAGTTTGCAACATATTTTTAGTAAGGTCAATTAAATGTTCAGGTACCGAGCAGTTACGAGCGCATACTACAGGGGAGCATTAGGTGCCATGCTAGTCTACGACATCACAAAGAGACCAACCTTTGATCACGTCGCCAGATGGGTAGAGGAACTGAGGGCCCACGCCGATAACTCTATAGTGATCATGTTGATAGGAAACAAAGCGGATCTAGAGGACCAGAGGGCGGTTCCAACTGAAGACGCTGTGGAGTTCGCAGAGGAACAGTGCCTGTTTTTCTCCGAGGCATCGGCCTTTAGCGGAGACAACGTGGACAAGGCATTTTTCAGGCTGCTGGAAGAAATAAACGGCGTCGTTTCTAAAAAGACGTTGGATTGTGACCATGTAAAATCCAACGGTGGACATTCTTCCAATCTTAAGGGGTCCAAGATTGATGTTATATCAAGGGCTGACTTGGAAATCAGTCAGATGAAGAAACTCTCTACCTGCTCATGTTGACTTGAAGTTTTGGAAGATTGACAGATTGTATATTTATTTTGACTTATGTGCTTGTCATTTTGAAAAATGGGGAGAAGTTGGATTGGGAAAAAAAAAAAAGAAATCCAAGAGTTATTTATATAATTCTATTATTGAATTATCTTTTTTTCTTTGTACGTTTTTATTTGTGATGGATACAAATACTTTTGCACCATAAATTAAATTTGGATGAGTTTTAGAGACCTTATTTGGATATAATAAAAACCGTTTTTCATTTTAGATGTGACTGATAGGGATGACAATTGGACCCAGCTCAATCCGATCCCGTTTAAATCGAAATCAGTAAGTTAGGTTTAGGTTGACTGATATTGGACTCAAATTTTTTTTTAAAATTGGATCTTAAGTTAAACTCAAATTCAGGCCAACTAGACTTGATACTTTACTCTTATAAACAAAATGATGTCATTTTATTTAAAAAAATATCGTTTGTTTTTTTAATTTAAAAAAATTTTAGCAATTAAACTCAAGCTCAGGGACCCAGTCAACTTCATGCTTGTTGCCTTAGGCCTGACCATGCTCGTTGTCATCATCTCTGAACATTAGTTGTTCCTTAGTACAAATTTCTCTTAAAAATTGGTACGAATGAGTCATTTAATTACTGTTTTGCCTTCCATTCATCTGTGAAGGATTTGATTCTACAGTCTCTCTGTTAATTAGAGATAAAGTTGCGTATTATTAGATTTATCCAGACCTTACAAAAGAGTGAGATTCATACTAAATATTGTTGTTGTTGTAAGGAAAATTTAGAAAGAACTATGGTTGATGAGACTAGAAAATTTCAAGTACTTAATGTTTTAGTTTTAAATAATTCTAATAATTATTAGAGTGGAGTTTGTTGATCACTTAAACTCAGTTAATTCGTTAAATGACTCTTATAAAAAATGGGGTAATTAATTTAAATAAATTAAACCGTTAAATATATAACATATTTGCATATTAAATTTCGAAATACATAATTTATGAGTACCCAAAAAAATTAAACCCCTTGAGGTTAAGGTCCATTAATTCTTGAACTGTCATAATTCAAGGCCTATTACGCAGACATAGCCCATTGTCAAAGCAAGTCATCCTAGACCCATAAGCGATTCCGATTAAAAAATATAAGAATTCTAGAACCGTAGTCTTTTGATTGAACATATTTAACCAAATGGGATTAGAGTTCAGAGTAAACCATAGAAAATTGAAAAAAGAACTGAATATTTCATTAATTTCACGATATCAAGTACAATACCAAGCATAAAGAACATCACGAACTCCAACTAAATCAAATGGCATCAAATGTAATAACATCCATATGAGTAACATGCTCATAAAAGGCTTTGGGTGTCAAGGCTTTAGTAACTGGACATGCAATCGTGGAGTTTGTTCTTATAAGCTTAATATTAACAAAACCACTCTGAACTCTTTCTTTGATAATGAGGAACTTAATGTCTATATGCTATTTGAGCACAAGATTGTTACTTTATTGTCACATTATAACTTGGATGGTCACATTGAATACTTGTGATCCTATAATGAAGTTATGTAGCCATATAGCATGATTGGAGGCCTCATAACATGCAATAAATTAAACCTCCATAGTGGAAGATGCAACGAGTGTATACTTGTCACTCTTCCAAACACCTTCGACTAATAAAAAATATATAACCAGATGTCAGTTTACGACTATCTTGGCATTTGACAAAGTCGAAATAAAAAAACTAATAATTTCAAGTTTGTCCGACCTTTGACTTATAAGTATATAATCCTTAGTTTTTTGTAAATATCTAAAGACTCTTTTAATTTTTACCTAATATTCTCTTCTCTTATTGATTTGGTATTTGCTAAGCATTCCATCAACATACCCTAGGTCAAGATGAGCGCAAAACTGTATGTACATCAAACTCCTTATTGTCAATGCATAAGGGATCTTCTACATAAACTTGGATTCTATTTCATTCTCTGGACACTATCTTAGACTAAATTTATCTCCTTTAGATACTCAGTGTTATGAGATCTACAATTTTGCATACCAAATTATTGTAATACCTTTTTGATGTACCCCTTTTGTGATAATCCTAAAATTTTACGTGAATGATCACCAGTGAATATAGATCCTTAATATGAAGGACACTTCACCGAGATCTTTCATTTAGAATTGCTTTTAAACAATTTTTTATTGTTTAAAAGCAATTTTACATTACTATTGGAAAGCAAAATATATTCACATATAAGACTAAGAAAATGAATCTACTTTTATTGAACTTATGGTACACACATTCTTTATGTTAGAGCCGAGTCCCGTGTCTAATCCCGAGGCGACTACTCGAGGCGGTTGGGTACGGATCATGCGAAAAGGAAGTCGAAACTTTCAACTAAAGGTGAAAATTCAGCGGCAGTAATTGGCGGGTTCGTCGCGGCAAAGTTATGGAAATATTTCCAATGACCCTTCGAGAGAAGTTCGCTGCGGCCAACATCTGGCTTCGCCACGGCGAAATCTCAAGGTCGAGGGACCGAACCCTTTGGGACAAATATGTTGCAGCAAAAGTTTGATTCGCCGCGGCGAAGTCCCAGGATCAAATCCAAGAACCTCTCGAGATAAATACGCCGCGGCGAAAGAGTCTGACTCTGCCGTGGCGAAGTTTCCAAAATCACACATAAATACACTTTGGGAAAGGTTTGTCGTGGCCAAGGTTGGTTTCGCCGCGGCGAAACCTTCAGTTCCGAAACCCAGAACCTAACATTCAAACACAAAATTTTGCACACATACATATGCAATTTTCCACATCAACCATCAAAAACTCAACCAAAGAAAAATATGAACATACATAAAATGAACTTCTTCCATTCTGAATCTTATTACTAAATAAAAATAGAGTTTGAACAAAGCTTTAGTTACATATCAAAACTACATCATTAGCCTAATACAAAATATATATGGATGCTTATGTTCGATATGCTGCTAAAGCTACCCAAAGGTAATTGAACTAACTTAGTTACTAAATGTAGCTATCTCGGAGTTTCCAATTGCCTTGCAAGGATCAACAATCTTGTTTTGCACCCGAGGAGAAAATTGTGGGTTGAGCTACAAAGCTCAGTGGCTAATATATTTATAGCCATTGGCAACGAGCCATACAATCAAACATATATATATACATACATCTATATTTCATTTGATTCTAGCAATTCAATTATTCGCAATTCTAGCTCAAAAACTCAAAGTGAATGAAGTTATCACATAGCACATAACATGTACATTTAACCATCAAAACATAACACTCAAATGCATCATACTTGACAAATCAATGACGAAATGCACATACAAATGGCTCGAGAGTTCCCATGGGTTGAAATGGAGAAACCGAAGTTTACACCATGAATAAAACGAATCCGTTCTTAAGATCTCATATGCCACAAGCGGGCAGCCGGGATAAGGCTTAGTCAACGTGCACGTGACGAACGAAATGTTTTTTCTCTTACCCAAACACAAGCAAATAGTCATGCTTAACTCAATTCTTCACATACTCACATTTTCATGCTTTTCAAGCTATTTCCTCTTTCGACTATACGAAATGTCATAACATTACTCATGACATAACATGGTAATAATCATAATCCATTTTCAACAATCACAACAATTCCATTTCAACAATTAAGCATATACACACACAAGTAAACAAATTGCCCATTTACATAATAACTATAAACGCGTTACCCACCTAAATTGCTCAAACATCCAAACTTAATTGTGTCTTTCCTCTTGCTCTTGGGTAAAATTTTTCTTGGTTCCCTAAAACAAACCAAATTCTCATTCAATCCAAATTCAAATGTAAATTCAAAAAAACTCAACAATAAAACATGCTAAAATTGAGTTTAAACTTAACCTACTCATAGTCCATCTAGGTTAGAAAAACCAAAACCTAGTTTAGAATCCATGAAAAATCAAAATGGTTTCTTCCTTCTCTTCTTTCCTCCAACACAAACTCATTCTTTCTCTAATCCCTTTTGTTTTTCTACCAATCAAGAAGGAAAGATGAACTTACCTTAAACTTATTCCAAATCTCCTTCTGTCTTCTTCCTCCCTAGTTTCCCACGTTTTCTTCTTCTTCTTTCTTTATTCTTTACGTTTTCTTCTCTTCTTTTGCTTCTCACGATTCTCTCTTCTCTTCTTTCTTATTCAAGACAACAATTTGTGTGACGCCCTAATACCCCCTGGGAGGAAATTGCGAGTGCCACACACACAGAACATACAGAATACAAAATATTTCTTGGAAGAATAGCATTAAAAAATAAACAGTCCAAAACATACGAAACATTTCATACATGCATTTCCAGAATCTTAAACAAACATACATTATATCACAAGAGCTTAATACAAATGTGTTCCAAAAATGGAAACTAGTCTGAAACATAGTTATTACAAAAAACTTTCAACAATTCAGAATCATGCACTTATATACAAGCCCAAAACAAACTCCAAATACATTTTTATCAAAACAAGACTCAGACTCCATTGGCCATTGTCGTTGACTCGTCCCAATCCTTATAATCTTCACTCTGAACCTACACGGGGCAAATCCACCGTGCTAAGCATATAGCTTTGTAAGTAATAACTAATCTATATTAAATGATTTCTTTAACAATAAATTAGACATAATGCATTTCAGAACAGATTTTATAATTAATAAAATTGCATAACAGAGGAGGTTATAAACCCTTCAGAACCAGAACATAATTTAGCTTATGTCAGAATCAAACAGATATCAGAATATAATACTAGATGACTGCTAAATCCATTTACAGAAGCGGGTAACGAGACTTATACAGAAGAGACCAAAGTCTCGACACCGAAGTGTTACAGAAGAGACCAAAGTCTTGACATCGAAGTATCACAGAAGAGACCGAAGTCTCAACACCGAAGTGTCAATAACAGAAGACACCGAAGTGTCACAGAAGCAGCTGCAGACCCTTCTAGGCATGCCTATTTACCCACAACTAGGACTCAACAGTTTTAAAACAAAACAAAGTCATTCCAGACATTTCATGTGCAAAGCAAATAGTCAATCATATTCACATGCAAGTAGCACTTCTAATAGTATAAACATGCATCAAACGCCTCGGATGATCATTGTCCGGTATTCAGAACACAATCAACATAAATCAAATTCAACAAGCAGAACAAAGTAAGGTGTGACCATCTAATATTACTCACAAAAGCTCCATTATTGCTTATTACCTTGAAGTCCCTGCAATATTTGGAAGTGGTCGCTTTATGCGTTCCTCTATAACATTTAACACATATACAAATCACTATTATGCATGATTAAGAATTCATTTATGTATACTGAATATTTTCTTTTTTCCTCTACAACAACAACCACTCATGTATTGATCCACAACCATGAAAACATACACCATTCATGCATGCATCTATTAAAACATTAAAACATCAATGTAACTTACTTGTTTATACTTCAGCAAAATTCCAAAAATGGAGAGAGCAAATAAGAAGGAAAATGATGAAGATGGTTTCGGTGAAACCAAGGAAAACAACTGCAGAAACTTTTTTTTTTTTGCTTAGGTGTTTCATTTGTGCTTTAACACATGTCTCCAATGCATGTCTTCCACTTGTCCACTAGATAAGCTACCATTTGTCTCATAGCTATAGGTCCACATGTCACATATGATTTTATCCATTTGTCACTCCATAATTTGTCCATTTGTCAATTAATTTCTAATATAATTGTCACACTTCTTTTTATCCCTTATTTCAATATTTTTCCTAGTCTAAAATACCTTAATTTTTTTTTATAAATTTCCAAAATATCCGAAATGTCTCCAAAAATGCGGAATAAATTCTAATACACACCAAATTTAATTTTCAAAATAATTAATCCATAATTCACCAAAAAATTCCGAAATAATACTAATAGTCTCCAAATAAATTTTCAACGTAAATAATTCATAATTCAGATTTTTAATCGTATTTATAAATCAATTATACCAGAAAAATATCAATGAATACATGTACAATTATTTGTGTATGTCAAAATTCATATGCACATATCAACGAATATTCAATTATGCAAAGCAAACAATGTACTGGAATTCCTTAATTTTCTAACCCCTAACATGGGGTGTTACAATTTGTCTTGGTCTTCCAAAAATACCCCTCCTTTATTGAATCAAAAGACTACTTACTCCTTAGGCTATTTAAATACCATACTATACTATAATTTAATCCTAATATTTCCATTCTAATTTCTAATTTCAACTTATGCTCACTAAATTAATAAACTCAATTCTAGGAAAATAAATTCAATAAATAAATAAATAAAAATTTGGGGTCCATCACTTTAACAACTTTTACTTCAAAGTCAGATAAGATAATAACTTGATGAAACTTTTGGCACCATCGATAGGAAGTTCGCTTGAGCCTATAAATAGATTTCTTAAATTTACAAACCAATTAGTTTTTTTTTTCTCATAAGCTAACCTCTGTGGTTTTTTCATCCTCAATGTCTCCATTGAGAAAATTTGTCTTTATATTTATCTGATGTAACTCAACCATAAGTGCCATAATAGTCCTAAAAGAGTTTTTTGATGAAAATAGAAAGAAAGTCTTTTTTTACTCAATGTCTTTCCTCTGAATAAATCCTTTGGCGACAAGATAAACCTTATATCTCTCCACATTGCCTTGGGAGTCCCTTTTACTCTTAAAAATCTATTTACAACCAATATGTCTCACACCATTAGTACCTTTTTATGATTGGTAGTAGTCTGTTTCTAGTATTAGAATTATTATTCTTTCTATTAAGCGCAGATAGCAACGAGAAAAGTTGGTTTTGGCAAGGCAAAAGGTAATAGCAAATTATGGACACCATCAGGTATATATATTTAAATGTATTACCAATCTGTACGTATTTATTTCTTGTACCCTGCATCTTTGTTATCATGTCACATATGCATGTGGGCCTACTGAAAACAGCCTCTCTACACTGTAGGGATAAGGCTGCGTACTATCAAGCCCCCCTAGACCCTGCTTCAGTGCGAAATTTCGGGGTATGATGATGATGATGATGATGATGTCTCACACCATTAGGTAATTATGGGATAAGATCCAAAACGTCGTTGCCTCTTATGGATTGCATTTCCTCACCCATAACATTAATCCACTTATGAGAGATAGAACTTTTAATTGCTTCATGGGAGGTGAGTGGATCATCTCCTACTAAGTCAACAATTTTTCATGCTTTTAGAGAAATACAACATAATCATCTGGAATTGCACTTCTCTTTTTTCCTTGTGAATCTTCTTAAAGGCGTTTGTTCTACTTGAATTTGAGTTTGTTGACTTTGATCCTCATGCTCCTGGTGAACAATGGATTAAGGAATGGTCAAATGATCTTGATAAGTAGAAAGCTCGACATTATCATGTATTGTACTAGATGTTGTTACATCGCGATAGCAATTAAGACTTTATTATAATCAGTAAGAACTATAAGGAAAGGAACATTAACCAGATCCTCTTTAAAGACAAAGTTATTATCCTTATCTTCTTTCCAAACTTAACATCCTAAAAAAACTAGACATTTTCCATCTTGAAGAATTTCTTATTTTGGGATCATAAAATTTATATACGTAAGATCTTTCAAAGCAGCGACGGAGCTAAGTGAAGACTTGGGGGGCCACTGGGCCCCCCAAATTTTTTTTAA